>PVIR01005627.1:8983-71087 GCA_004026965.1 Petromus typicus | reverse complement strand
GCTGGCCCTGAGCTCAGCCTCAAACTCACATCACAATCCTCCTGCCTCTGCCTCCCCAGTGCTGGGATTACAGGCGTGAGCCACCACGCCCGGCACTGTGGTATGTGGTACTGGTTGCTGCTGGGTGTGGGTCTCCACACCCAGTATTGTTATGTGGTTACCGGGGAATCGAACCCGGGTCCTTGCGCTTGCAAGACAGCTGCCGGAACCACTGAGCTAACTCCCCGGCCCCTAAAATAATGAATTTAAGGTTATGAAAATATTTATATCAAGAGTAGGGTTTGAGAAAGTGGCTCATTGTAGGGGCTTATTGAATATGCAATAAGCCCTGGGTTCCAACCACACAACACTCACACACACATACACACACACACACACACACACACACATACACACACACACACAATATCAAGACTAATAATCGATGACTCTTTTTACTTCTAATAGTGTGAATGATTGTGTTTTACTCAGACTTTTTTGTATTTGAGTTGGTTGAAATTTTATTGATTCTTTTCATTTAAACTAAGAAAATTCGGGGCCGGGGATTTAGCTCGTTGGTTCCGGCGCCTGTCCTGCAAGTGCAAGGGCCCAGGTTCGATCCTCAGTAACCACATACCATACTGGGCGTGGAGACTCACGCCCAGCAGCAACCACAGTGCCAGAGTGGCTCACGCCTGTAATCCCAGCACTCAGGAAGCAGAGGCAGGAGGATTGCTGTGATGTGAGTTTGAGGCTGAGCTCAGGGCCAGCCTTAACTACAAAGCAAGACCCTGTCTCAAAAAAATAAAATTAAAAATAAAAAATAAATAAATAAACTAAGAAAATTCTTAGTATCAGATATCCGTGTTTTATTTCTTTTTTCCTTTAAACATTTAATTATTTTCTCAATCTGAAATATATATTTAGTAATATTATTAAGAACTATTCTTATATAATATCTCCATATTTTTCCTTAAGGAAGTGATTTTTTTCCTTAAAAAACTGGTTTTATATCATATAAAATTCTTATATTCCTAACTAGAGCTAGATTCATGAGTAGAATTAAGTTTTTTTTATAATAATTTCTCTTCGGTTGACCTGGCTATTTTCTTCCATAGTTACGTTCTTTAATTATTGCAGCTTTAAAATATATTTTAATGTCCATTTTGTTCTTTATTTTCTCAAAAATTCTTAGATACATTGTTTTTTTTCCAAATAAATGCCCCAGACACTTTACTACATGTCCAATTTTAGTTCTGAATGGATCTATATAATGGTTCTTAAAATTTTGCTGGACTAGCAATCTTTAAAATACTTAGATTTACTTGTCTCGAAAATGTCTGGTTAATCTACTTGTCTTACTAAACGTAATATTTTGAATAACCACCACTCAATCATCACGTAATATGTTTGATTTATATGGGTCATGTGGGCTACCATAGTCATAAAAATCTATGAAATTAATGTATAGTTCTTTGCATACTTATCCTTACTGGAAGCATTCAGCACACTGAAACACTAAAAAGGTAAGTAGTCTATTAGTGTTCATATAGTTAGCAAGTGACAGAGCTGAGAGCTTTTGTAGATGTGGTTCTTTTCTAAGTAAGGACTCTCTCTAGGCTGGGTTGGTTGTTCAGTGTAAAGTGCTTATCAACAGTGCAAGGACCTGGATCCAAGCATGAAAACAAATAGCAGTATAAACACTCTTTTTGAGTTTCCAGACTTCTTACAGGTTTTGTTAGTGTTACATTTTCTTGTTGCTATCATGAATACAATCCTTTTTGCACTGATATATCAATGATTACTTGATCTGTTTCTATCCTGATGGATAGGATACATTGTTTCATAGAATTCAAGAAAATTTTATTGGAATATACATTAACTTGATTCCTCATAATTGAACATTCTGTCATTTGTGTCATTTTTCCCAGCTCTAAAGAAATATGTGATTATGAATCCTTGGAGATAATTCATTGTGTATATAAATAATGATTGTGTAGATCCACTCCCACAGATGGAACTGTTGGCCAAATGGTTGTAGTTTGAAGGGATTTTAAATGCAGTGACCTCAGAAAGATTGAGGTAACTTGTATTTCCATGATTGTACATTAAATCATTTCCCTGCATATTAGTAAAAAAAAAGTTAATATTTGAAAATGATTTATTTCATTGTTCTAGGCACTTTTATTTATCCATTTAATAATCACAATAAATTTTGAAGTGATGATTATTTGTTCCAATAGCTGAAGTACAAAAAAGGCACAAAGAGATCTAGAAACTTTCTCAAACTGTAGAGTTGGTCTGTAGTTAGCAGGTTTAAACCAAAACACTTTCATCTATATAATTTTTAAACATTTTATTAAAATATAAATCAATTGGTAATATAATATGAAAGGCTAAACATTTTTACATGTCTATCCATCTGTTTTAAAAGTTCCTTTTTTCTATATCTAAAATGTACTGATATACAACTTATATACAATAAAATGTAACTTTCAAGTGTCAAATTCCATATGCTCTGGCAAATACATTCAACCATGTGACCAGCATTATAATTAAGATGTGGAATATTTCCACTGGGTAAGAAAACTCTCTTTCCTTTGTTGTTATTAAACCTTCCCACAAGCCCAAGAAACCAGTAATATCCTTTTTTTGTTGTTGTTAATTTGGGTTATTTTTTGCACTTTAGGTTAGAATTTCATGTGGAGGTCTACCTTTCTTTACTCAAAAAAACCCAAAACAAAACAAAAAAAACTAACAAAAAACACTATGCATGTCTATTTATGTTTCCCATATATGAGTAGTATATCAATTTTTATTTTATTTTATTATTTATTTATTTATTTATTTATTTAGAGACAGGGTCTCGCTTTGTAGTGCAGGCTGGCCCTGAGCTCAGCCTCAAACTCACATCAGAGCAATCCTCCTGCCTCTGCCTCCTGAGTGCTGGGATTACTGGCGTGAGCCACCACGTCCGGCACTGTGGTATGTGGTACTGGTTGCTGCTGGGCGTGAGTCTTCACACCCAGTATGGTATGTGGTTATTGGGGATTGAACCTGGGCCCTTGCGCTTGCAAGACAGGCACCAGAATCACTGAGCTAAATCCCCGGCTCCTCAATTTTTATTTTTAAATACTAGTCCATTTAATAACTATACCATCTATTGGTGGATATCTGGGTTATATTTCAGAGGCCAAACTGCCACATAGAATCTGTAAAGAAAAACGAATCTACGAAGTTGCAGATGAGATGTACCTACCTGAAGCAGAAGCATTAGAGCCATAAATTGGTGTAATAATTAAATCAACAACTTTGATGCATCTTTGGAGCCTTGTAATGGACCAGGGTGAAGGTGAGAAATTCCTGGGAACTGCAGTTTTAGAATATCCTGTGTATTTATAGGCCACCCCTGGGAAGTTCATCAAGTTCTTGGGGATAAAGAGCAGAGAAAGACCATCTTGTGCATGTGGCTTTGGTAATGATGATAAGCACTGGGAAACATACCCTAACTCTAGAGGGGCCTAGTTTTCTGTAATCTCCCAAAGACAGAATGGCTTTCTTCACTCTTGTCCCCTGTATTCTTTCTGTTTCACTTATAAAAGATGGCCAGGGGGCTGTAATAGTTGAAAAACACTTGGAAAGGCATCGCTGGAAGAAGACTCTCAAAGAAGCTCAAAGATGACAGATGAAAGAGCCACAAGACATGGACTCTGAGGAAGTCTAAAGTTAAGAGACAAGAAAAAAAAAAAAAACACTAGAGGAATTTTCATCCTCTGTCATCTACTGTGAACATAAAACTCCAAATACATTGTATCTTCTTTTCAATAATAATAATTTTTAAAACTTAAAGTATAGCCTAAAAGGATAAAGGCTAAATTTCCAGAGTCTAAAGAGACAAATCAAATATCACAATAGCTTCATATATTATGGAGTATTATTGATTGTCTGCAAACACCTGGGCCTATGTGTTCAAGCCACTCTTGTAATCTATTCCTGATAATTGAAATATCGAATCTACCTGCCATTCCTGTAATTATTCATATGGTGGAGTTTAAGTACATTATGTTTCCTATTTTTCCCGCATTTTACTTATTCATTTTTTTCTCTTTTCCTGACTTGTTTTAAGTTGAATATCTTTTAGTTACCAAAATAATATGTATGTTTGAGTCATCATCTAAACCTCTTTGATTGTTTTTAAATAGTTTTCCAATAGTTCAAATATTCATCTGCAGCATAATTCTAAAAACCTTCTGGTAATATTGAGGCACATCACCTACAAAGCAAGAAATCTAAAGCTTCATGCTTTTCTTTTCCCCTTAAATTGCAAATGAAATTTCATTGATTGAATATTGTCTTTCCTGAAGGAGTGTTGACATTTGATTTATTTTATTGTCAGTTAAGTAACTTGCAGATCAGTTTCATTGCTTCAAAGTTTACTTTTAAATTGTACCAAGCTAAGTCTGTAGCACCTTAGACTCCACATCGAGTTTAGCCATACTTTTAGGGCAATGTATTTTAGTACCTAGTACCAAATATCTCAAGTGCTTACCAGGTCTTTTCTCTCCAGTTGGTTGGAAGACAAATACACCTCATTTCCAAGCAAGCTCTAAGAATCAGTCAGCTTATGGCTTCCACCATCTCTTAGCCTGATCTCACAAAATTTCAGCCTGAACATGGCCCGGTTTAGTAATTAGCTACAGATTCAAGACACCTTCGTGCGGATTCTAGTAGCCCTTTGCTAGTCACCTCCTTCCTTTCTGTTATTTGTGCGCTTAGCTGCCTCCTCCCTCTAGAACTCTGATCTCTTTTCCTTCTACTCTCCAAGACTATTGTGCTTTGCTTAGGTTCCCTGTCCCTGCTCCCTGGCCCAGAAAATCCCTTCAGGCCGAAAGCTGGTGTAGTCATTATGGCTCAGTTTGTTTATTTTTCTTTTCAAGATCACAGTCCTGTACTGCCTGTAGTTCAGTATCTGAAAATGATTGTTACATGTATTTTTGCCCAATTTTCTGCTAGTTTATAACAGCAAGGCAGAACTGGTATTCCTTATGTTATTCTGAATTTCCCATTTTTGTCGTCTGTAGTATAAACTTGAACTCTGCTCCTTCCTGGCTGTGTGATCTTAGCTACTTTACTTAAGTTTATTGAACTTCCTTTTCCTCACCTGTAAGATGGATATTAAAATATGCACCATTAGACACTTCATTTTGTTTATAACTTATGTAGAAAAGTGCTAAAATGTTGATTTTCTTCTTCCCCTTAAGAAAAAAGAATTATGAAAAAAGATTCTGTTATTAAAGATCCAAGATAGAAAGCATGAAATTATGTGATATGTATACTGTAGATTATTGTTTTGGGCTCCCACTGATATTTTTAAACACATACATATGAGGTACCAGTTAAAACCTGTATCCTGAACTCATACCTCTGACCTCTGTGTTCAAATAGTTGCCTTACTTGTTTATAAACATTGGCCTCTCCTGTTGTGATTTTCCAGCGATAGAGTTTGCCATCTCCGGTCTCACGTCACTCCTCCTAATTTAATTGGCAGTCACCACCATGACTCAGTGTCATTCTCTGTCCTGACTATAGATCCCACCAGGGCACTTTGCTGTTTACTTGTTCTTAAATTTGGCAGTCAACTGTAATTTTATTTTTCCCCAGAGCGAAGCCTGAGAAGGTAATCCTGTATATTTGTGCTTCTTACAACATGTATGCACCAAATAGTAACAGAATCAGTTTTGAAGAGGCTCACCTGTCTTCTTTTCAATAGATGAGACTACTGAAGCTTAAATAAATGCAGTATCTCTTCCTTCTTCCAATGAAAGAACATTTGGCATAAAGTTGGGACATTCATAGTTCAAAACAAAGAGGGAAAATATAGATTGAGAACCAAGTCTGAGGGTATAGGTTAATGGCAGAGTGCTTACCCAGCATGTAGAAGGGGGTTCCATACTTAGCACGAAAATGTTAATAATGGAAGTGTTCAGAGTACTCAGTATAACTTCTGAGCTTCTATCTTGTGCTGTACTAACTAGAATAAGTTCTAGAAGACCAAAGACATACTCAAGATTAGGTGGGACCAGAATAATTACATTTGGAAGATATCATAAGTTGTACATTTAGCTAGGAGGAAAATGTTTTAAAAGAGGACTTCACTTCCCTCTTGCTTACTCCCTGGACTGCGCATCTGAATCTATCGCAGGCCATCATCCATGTTGCTATCCAAAGCTCCGCCATAAAAGTGTGAGGCAGTCAAGATTGCTCTGTCTACTCTGGACCATTAGACATCCACTCAGCTTGAAGATTTCCTTTTTGTTTCTCAAAAAGAGTTTTTCTTTTCATAGGAGTTTCTTTTTTTCCTGAAAAGGTTTTTCGGCACACATTCGCACTGACTGTGTACACTCATGGTGTATGCACTCATGGTTCATGTACACAACATAACTTCATCGTGCTTGTCTCACCTCCCTTTTCTCTCTCTCTGTCTCTTGGTCTTCTTTCCACTTATAAAAGATCTGTTTCCAAATTTTCTTTTTTAGTTTTTTTCTCTTTCTTTTAAAAAATTTTTAAATTAAAAAACATTGAGATGTGAAAGATAAAACCCAAGGCCTCCTTCGTGCTCAGCTAGTGTTTTCACACTGAGCTGAGCTGCCAGGCTTGGCTTGCCAGTCCAGCCCTTGTGTCAGCAGAAGCTCTATCAGAGAGCAAGCTGAAGCAGCGTATATACCTCCTCAGACTACACTGTCACCGCAGTGGTGTCAGGTCTTGAGTAGGCATGACGATGAGTGTCTGTAACACTATCATTTAGGAGTCTGAGGCAAGAGGAACATCACAAGTTCAAGGGCAGCCTGGGCAACTTAGTGAGACTTTGTCTCGGAAAAACAAACAAAAAATAATGTTATTTCTGGTCCTCAAACATGGGATTATTTTTCCATTATGTAGATATGTTTAAATTTCTTTTAGCCATTAATGTCAAAGGGCTACAACAGAAAAAAAAATCTTGAAAAAAGTGAAAGATTCACACTTAGAATACAGCAGAGTTAATCGAGTCAGTGTGATGCTGGCACAAGCGTGTATCAAAAGCACAAGCGTGTATCTTATGTATCAAATGATCAGAACTGAGGGCCCAGAGATAACGCATGTGGCTATTGTCAACTCATCTTCAGTCATGCTCCCAGGTCATTCAGCAAGGAAATGATAATTATTTAACAAGTTATGCTGGCAGAATTTGTTAGCCACATGCAAAAGAATGAAGTTGGGCTCCTACCACATACATACAAAACTTAGCTCAAAATGGGGCAAGCACTGGGATGTCAGAGCTAAAACAAACAAGTTCTTAAAAGAAAATTTAAAGATAAATCTTTCTTGGCAATGGGTTCTTAGATACTGCATCAAAATCATGAGCAACAAAGAGAAAGATAACTTGGACCTCATCAAAATTAAAAACTTTCAGGCTTTGAAGTGCACTATTAGTAAAGGAAAAGAAAACCCACAGAATAAAGAAAACATCTGCAAAGCATATGTGGGAAGATGCTTGTATCTAGAACATATAAAGAACACATACAACTCAACAATGGAAAGATAAGCAACCCAGTGCCCAAATGGCTAAGGATTTAATGGCACAAGTCTCTAACAAAGGTACTGGAATTGCCAGCAAACACATGGAAAGATGTTTTACATCATTAGCCATCAATGACATTAAAATTCAACCACTTTGTATCTGCTAACATGACTGGAATCAAATATTCAGATAAGAGCAAGTGTTGGAAAGATTGGGAACACTGGAGCCCTCACTACTGGCAGGAATATAAAATGTTTCAGCCACTTTAGTGAAAACTTTGGCAGGTTTTCACGTTGTTTGATACAGAGATGTCTGACTCAGCAATCCCACCCTTGGCTGTAAATCCAAGAGAAGGAAAAGCCTATGTCCAAATCAAAACTTGCACATAAGTGTTCATGGAAGTATTATTTGTAACAGCTGAAACATGGGAAGAAATGCTACAACATTGATAAACTTTGAAAATAAACCATGGTAAGTGAAAAAAATTAGCCTCTTTCACACACACACACACACACACACACACACACACACACACATCACACATTATATGATCCCACTTATGTGAGATGTCCAGCATAAGCAAATCAATAAAGATAAAAAGTAGATCTGTGGTTCTTAAGACTAGGGAGCATGGTAGATATATTAGTCAGGGTTTTCTGGAGAGACAGAACCAGTACAATAATGGTATGAGGTGTGAATATTTAAATTAAAAAATGTTTACATAAAAAAACAATGTTTAAATAAAAAATTATTATAGCAAAAGACACATTGACATTAATACCCCTGGAAAAAAATATTCCTCTTTATTACTTATCATTCTTGTCACTTTCTTAATTTTACATTTATATTTATGGAGATTTCAGCCAAGTAAAAACATTATGCTGTGTTTTTATCTATCTTATTCACCGAATGTAGCACTGTGTGACTTCTGACTCTTCCTCTCAGTAAGAATGATCTCGAAAGGTCAAGTTTCGAACTGACTCAGGACATGGAGCCAGCCATGATAATGTCACTGAAGACATTCACACAAGAGGATTTCCAGAACTCCATCAGAAAGTGCCAAAATAGTGTAAAGGAAGGGGGGAAGTGGTGTGAGGAAAATTAATGGCAGGAGTTTCCACTATAATAAAAAGTTTTTAAAAATTAGACATTTGCAGTATTATTATGTCCTTACATAGATGACAGAGATGATAGATAGATCATATATATATATATATATATATATATATATATATATATATATAGACACACAGATAGATAAGATTTATTGGGCAAATGATTGACATAATTGTGGAAGGCGAGAAGTCCTTGGTGAATGGACGGCTTGCTGGAGCACCAGGGAAGTCAGTCACTTGGCTCCGTCCAAGTCCAAGACCTTAGGACCGGGGAAGCCCATGATTTAATTCTCAATGTGATGCTACAGCAGTAGTACAAGTCTCAGAATGCTGTGGCTGATGTTCTGATGTCTAAGAACAGAAAGGTTTTCAAGCTCCAGCGGGGCGCGGAAGGACAGACCAACAGCGAGACAAAGATACAGAGACAAACAGGCACATAGATGAAGAATGCATCATTGCTCTGCCCTTTCCTTCTATTCATTTGTCTGATACTTGTCTATAGTGAGGGCAGATTTCCCTGATCAGTTCTCTGGCTAACATAGCAGCAGTCTCTTCTGGAAACACCCTCAGAGATGCTCCCAGGATCACTACTTAATCCACTTTCTCCATATCCCTAACCCAGTCACGCTAAAATTAACCATAGCAGAAGGTGATAGTTAAATTGTGTGGGATTTGTTTTTGAGCTGATGAAACAATTCTAAAATGTGATGGTTCTTACATTAAATGTGAAAATAATTTACTTGTACCTTTCAATGGGCAAACTGTATGGAATGCGACCTATTTCTCAAAGAAGCTGTAATATATCTACTTTTCAAAATATCAATTGTAGAATAACATGATATTTAGAAAACACAAAAGAATATATGGCCAAATATTTTTCCCTTTTGAGGCTTGGGTTAGTCATACCTCTGTTTCTGATTCATTAACATATAATACATCAGCATGGTTTCTGGGGAGGCATTTGATGACTAAGGGGCCTGACGAACCTTTTATTTGATGGACTATAGTTGGGTGTTTTTCTTTTTCCCTTCAGAATCATGATGCTGTGCTTGACATTAGTTTTAACTTAGTTCTGGGAAGGTTCATTTCCAGTTTCCAACTCAGACCTCAGGAATTGCAAGGGAGTCCAGCATTTTATAAAAATGCGGAACATGTTATTTCCTCTGATTTGAATGATGAAGCAGATTACATGGGACACTGATGAGCAAGATAGTAAGTTCAAATGCCTGGAGTTTTTACTCACATGTAAAGTAACACATAATGCCCAAAATATGATTTGCGCAAGTTTTTCTTTTTTTGTGTGCCTGGAGTATTTGTGAGGGGAAAGAGGGCTGACACATAGGTCCTGCTGGGAAGAGTCCTAATTTACATGACAATCTTCTTCCACCCATCACGGAGGGTATGTTCAAGGGGGAATAAAAGTGAAGGGTACTGCAGAGAGAATAGTGTAGAGGAGAAGATAGATGCTGCTGTTATTAACCTGAAATTTAATGAGAGCACTGACACACTGCAGAGACCCTGACCCAGGAGTATTATGGTGTCATTGGCTCCCTCCAAGTCCCCAGGCTGGCAGTGCCGAGCAGATGCCCAGTCCAGCCCCATGTAAAACGTTCCTTCCTACGTTTTCTGGAGCAGTAAGCATGGTCTTGACCTGAGGACACAGCACTGTACTAACTGCCTCAACCTGAAAAGGTTACTTTGCCTTCTGGAGGTTTGTCATTGTGGACTGTGTGTGCACAAAAGCAGCAGGAACAGTGCTGAAAGATGTATCAGAGCTGGGAAAGAGTGGTATGTAGGATATATTTAACCTTCTTCATTTTTCTCTTTCTGCATGTCTACACCTATTGGCAACAATTCCAAAACTTTTTGCAAAAATTTGCCAAGATGCTAAAATTAAACTCCATTTAAATGTGAGTGACTGTGTGGTTAGTAAGCTCATTAGGTTTTTATTGTGTAACCTAAAATCCTCAAGTAGTTCATAAGTTAAAAATAAACACACACTCACACACACACACTCACACACACACGTGCGCGTGCAACCACCACTGCCACCAGCACCATCACCATCACCACTACCAACAGCAACAAAGACAGAAAGATTTTCTTCTAACTCAGTAGTAATCACCCCACTATTATTAGATCAGAGTGAGATTTAACTTCCTTTCCACTGTTAAGGAATATTCATCTTTATTCCAAATGTGCTCACAATGAGTCACTGCAAAAAGATCAGATTTACCAAGAAAAAGAGTGAAAAACCATCGCAGTAAACTAACATTATTTAGATGTTTCAACTTACATCTCTCACTACACACACACATGCACACTTCTGAGTGTGGCTAGGATAAGATTTAAAGTTTGAGTGAGACTAATGACAAGGGTAGGGAATTGGTTTGGTTAGTCACAGTACTACCATGGCTTTACACAGAAAACTGAGAAATTCTGTTTGCAGCATTCAAAGGTTTAACAAGCTAAGAGGGAATTTTCATGTTTTCTGAAATGATGGTAGCTAATAAAATAAGCCTAAGTAGTCTTCCGGACACATAAAGTCTTTCACAGATTTAATCCCATTTAATCTGCTCACCATCTAGGGATGGGCATTGTTAGCTCACTTAGCAGAGGTAGAACCAGTATAGAGACTGAACCTTGCACAATGCAACACTGCTGAGCCAGCATGTGGGAACTTGGAATCAAAGGATGTGGCCTCCAAGGACCAGGGCCGCACCCTGAGCATGGGATCTGGGGCAGTGAGCAGGGCACATGGCCTGCACACTAGTTCATTCACCAGCCACTTATTGAAAGCTTTCTACATTACATAAGAGTCACAAACTCCAAATATATTTTTCTATCCCATATTAAAATCTAATCACTAAAATTAAATATGGAGGGAAGAAATTTACTTAACTTATTTTTAGAATTTATTATGCCACAGCTGGGAAGAAAGGCTTTCCACAATAAACACAATATTAAATTCATAAAGCATTAAAAATATCAGGTGAGACTGATTGGATTGTGGATTGATAGAAATTATATAACCATGACTAAACAGTCCTATACAAAGTTAAAAGAAAACAAATCTCTCTGCAGAAGAGTTATAACAGAATCGCTCCCTAAAAATAGATCAATCATATGATTTAAACAATTCCTCTAGAGAATAAGGAGGGAACATGAATAAATGGGGATATTTAAAATATTAAAAAATTCTTCTACAGGCTGAGAACAAACACAGCTTTTACAACACAAGCACCAAGCGTCGAGCTGCCAAGTCGCCTTTGGGGATAAAGACATTTAACTGTGTCTCTGTGTAAATAGTCAACGATGCACCGTGTGAAAATAATCTGTCTGAGCTTTGAGCCATATGCTGACACTGAGAATCTGCAATGGGCTGACTCATGGGCCCGGCGAATTTTTTTCTTCATTGTCCTGATTAACAGGGTTAGTTGAAGTCAAGTTATGAGAAAACCAGTTGAGAATAGATGGATGCTTTTGCTTTCTTTCCAGAAAATACCACCCAGTTTTTAATTTCACACTGTATTTACAACAAATAATTATTCTTCTCTTCACAAACAGCAAGAGTAGCCTTATGACGATTTTTAGCAGAATATATGGAAACACTGTAGTTAGCAATGTTTCTCAAATCTCATTAAACCAGCCATTGTAACTACAACAAAGTGGAAGGGAAGAGGTTATGATGTTTCCCACCCGACAGACTTGAATTCTACTTCCGATTTTGTCAATTGGAGATGGAAAAATCTGGGGAAATATTTTAAAGTTCTTTGAAATTAGTTTTCTTATTTATAAAGTGGATATTATATATTTATGTATATATATATACATACATACATATAAATATATGTGTATATATACACACACATATGTATATATATGTATGTATATATATATACATATGTATATATATGTATATATATACATATATATACATATATATATATGAGAGTAGGTTTTTGTAACGATTAGAGGTAACAACTATATTGCCTAATACTACACTCAAATGAAGGATGTAGAGATGTAAACATTGTTCTACATTTATGAAAGAGCTTCAGCCAAAATGATGTAGGAACAAATTGCATTTTTATATACTAATTTGCTTTCCCCAGTTTTTCATTTTTGTCACTTCTTGCACTATTAAATCCAAAAGGAGAGGGGATAGGCAGGATAACAGGTTACCATGTCTTTTAAACAATGTCTCTTAGCAGGAAATGATCTGGGGTGGTATTGCTTAGTTCTTTCTCATTCATATTTCAGAGGTTCAGAAAGTCAGAATGCTGGACCAGCACAGCAGGAAATTCTTTACAAGCTCCCACTCGCCCATCTGCTGCCTCTTTCTACATCCATCTGCTGAAGTTCAATGGTGTCCCCAAGTTTCCTCAGTTAATATGTCAGCAGACAACTCCTCGTTTGTAACCTTGTATTTGGGATAAGTGAACAACATACCCCAAGCCCTTTATTTTTTCAGAAAGCATAATTCTGTAGAAAATGTTTGCAGAGATAATGAGAATAGAACACTGTTCAAATATAATTGGCAGAATAGTACATTTATGAGGTGCTTTATTTCTAAAGTCCCTAAGCATTGTTTCCCATGATCTTAAGACAACTGGCTCAGTAAGCAGCTATTGTCCCCATCATTATGAAAGAGGGGGAGATGTGTGGCAGAGGTGAACTGACAATATGCAGGTGGACACACAGCCCGAATCTCTCCCAGCAATATTTCTGTGCATATAACTTTCATCATTTTTGATAATTTGAGCATGACATTTAAAAAAAATAAACCACTTTGGTCAAAATTATTGATCTATCAAGTATAAAGAATTTATCTAGTTGTGTACTACAACCATGGGTCTGCATTATATATGTGACACAGGTGTGTTTTGTTAGGTCAGAGGGATTCAGGGCAATTAATGTTCTTTCTCCTGTCGTCTGTTTAGCACACAGCAAGGCTGGCCTGTTCGAGAATTTTCATGTGATCCTTGATTGCATTACAAAATATGATCAAAAGACTCCACCTCAATAGGCATGATTGTACTGCTCGCTAAACTCAATGGCAATTTATTTAAATATGATACTCTGCAGGAGAACTCCTTCAAAGAAAAGGCACAACAGGCAGTTTATCATTTCCATGCGAGGCATTTGGAGTTATTGCCTCTTGAAAGCATTGGAGGGAAGAAGGATAATGCTGGTGGACGAGTTAAAATGTGATATGACCATGGGTTGCACTCTCTAGGCACAATGCTACTTATAGCCTAGAGTTAATGGCGTGGTGGTCCCTTTCTAACACAAATCAGCCTTCCAAGTAGAGGAAAGGGCTGGGTGTGGGTGGTAAGGAAGTGAGGAGCATCGATTCTAGGCAATGATGCCTTGGAGATAATCGAGTGATGCAAGCACATTACTATGTAGTGTGTGGGGCGGTGCAGCTAGTGCACCAAAAAGCTTACTCAAGCAAAAATAAATTAAAGCATGTGTAGGACTGGACTGTAAAAAATAAGAGCAATTAGCACTGTGGTATGTGCACATCTGCAATAATCCTGTTTGATGCATCTTCTATTAATTTACTTTATTGGAAGAAAAAAAATCAAGTCAACAGAAGGAAATGTACAGCTTTTAGCCACTACAAAGCATTTCCAAATGCTGACTAAGTTTGCTATGTAAATGTGTCAAATTTCCTTCTTTAAGCCTAGAATAGAAAAACAAACTTCTGCTTATTTTTGAAGATATGTTCTTTAAACTCACAAAATTTAAGTTTTAGAAGTATATTCATGAGAATATTTGGTCATGCACCCATTTATCTTCCAATAATGTGATTTCTATGTTTATGGAGGAAAATTATGTTAAAAAGTAGGTTAAACAAATTCATTGCTTCCATATAATAGAGACCAATCAAATCTGTAATTTAGAATATGTAATATGAGAAATAATAATTATGCTCTAGAATCTAGATATACTTCATTGGATAGTCTTTATTTCATAATATTTTATATAATTCTATACTGAAAGATAAACACAAGATTTTGGATCTTACAACTAGTCTGTAGATACTTAATCAGTATAGTAAGTATTTCTAAAATGCATTTAATTATCCTTTCCTAACCATAAAAAATTAACTCCTAGTTTAATGATTACTAAATATTTATTCTACCAGTGTTTTCTGAAATCCTTAGTACATGGAAGCAAACTATTAGTTTTCATTAAATGTAACTGTATGTTAATAAAGGGATATTTCTTTAAAATGCTATCTAATGTATTTAAATTTTAAAATCAATTGAATTTTAAAACAGATGAGATTCTTTAAATTTTTTATAGAAAAGGCAAAGTTCATGTCAAAAATTATTTTCCTCTTGAAATTAAAAGCAGTGTGTGCTAAGTCATGTAAAATCATCTTTAGCTTTCTGACTTCCAATATGCTTATTAAAATAACAGATACATTTGGATATTAACACCTTTCTTTTCTCATTCACACACGCAAAAATAATAATATGGTGTCTGTAAAGTGAAAAGCTATTCATGAGTTATTTTAGTTGTTATTATGACAAAGCTCCAATTAAACAGAAGTATTTTTAAAGTATATTATTATTTTTATGTGATAATGTACTTTGAATAAATTATCCAAGACATATCCTGTAATTCAAGGACAATTAGATGTCTTAATTTTCATAGATAAAAAAACAACAGTATTTTACTGAGTCCAGAAAGATATTTTGAGTAAATATGATAGTAACTAATGTTTTGAATAAATTCTTTTAAAATAAACTACTTTTAGTACAAATGCTTTTACTAAAAATTCAAGATATGCTTTCTACACTAAATAATGGTTATTAAAATAGAAACCACAGACAAGTACAGGTTTTGCGGAAATGTGCTGTGTAATTTAAATAAATTTAATACAGCATAATAACAAATCAGATTAGGTGCTTTTATCAATAAAATTTGTCATTTCTGGCTGCTGTCTGAATTTTAGTTTCTATATGAATATACATAAGATAATGTTTAAAACCAACACTTAAAATTGTATCTTCTGTAATTACTGAGCATTTGCCTTTTATACTAGAGATTTTATTTTCTGAGACTAAAACTAAGTGAACAGCTTTGATTTCTAGTCTTTTAAGCAAGGTCAGTAAAAGAGATAGAATTAAAAGCATTGCTTCTAACATACACCGGATGCACATATTGTACCAATAAATATTGCTCTTAAGAACTCAAGTGAGAATATCATTTTGTGAAGCTTATATTATTAAGTACATCTGTGCCACAAATTAAAAACTATATTGCCATATTAGAATTCTATGAGTTTGTAATTTTCAATCTATCTATGCAGGGTACTTAAGAATTGGTGCTCGTAAGAAGTATTATTTTTATTTTTATTAAGTAAATGTGAATTCTAGTTCCTCAGATAGATGGTACTAGTCATGGGTGCCCCGAACTGCACTGCTTTGCCAGTGCGGGGCCTGGTTTGGTTTGGTTTTCGTTTTACCTTTTATCTATCAGTGTGCTGGGTTCTACCTGCCGTTCCTCAGTGGTCTTTAAGTACAGAGGACCCAGACAGAGGCAGCTCAGAGCTTCCACATTAAGTCTCAATTTCCTGGCTTTTTGAAGGCTTCGGCAGACCTGTATTTCTTTAACATTGGTTTTGTGCGTGTGTGCATGTGTGTGCGTGTGTGTGTATGTGGTTTAATATTTCTAAAAGCAGTAAATTATTTCCAGCATATGTAAAAAAGACAAATTTCTCTGTGGTTAGTGACCACAAAACAAAACAAGAACCAGAAATACTCCAGAGCATGAATCCTGAGAATAAGTTTCAAGTTTGAAATGGTTACTTTGATATCATATGTGAAAAAGGAAATTTTAATGAACTGAGAATTAATACTTTTAAGAGGTCTTCTAGTAATATACATTCATGTATTTATCATTTCTATTATCAATAATAAGTGTGTCAATCTTTATATAAATATGTAGACTCACTGTCTCTAATATGTATATAATGCAGCTATCAGCTATTGAACGAGATCAAGAACTTAAAACTATCTTATAAATGATTAAAGATAGATAATCTTTGATTCAAGTAATTAGTAAAAATTACTTTCTTTTAATAAGAAAATGGAAAAGTACAATATTACCAGGCTATTTTCAGTAGTAAAGAGATGATATCAAGTTATATTTTGTATTTGTTCTCAATTCTGAAGTTGTAATATTTTATCTAAAGAAATTGAGGTTCACAAAACTTTTCCATTTTTAAAATAATGTTTCACTTTCCAAATTTTAAATCATAGTATGGAAAAAAAACATTTTAGTGGATTCTACAGTTTTAAACTTGTCATCTGAGAAATAATTCCTCACAATTCAATTTAAAACAGTACTTTTACAACGCATTTTATCGATGCATCATCAGAAAATGTTAGATCATAAAATGCCAGATAATAATAACAATAATAATGATAATGTTACTGGTATAATTCCACCTATTTCCCAATTATAAAGAACTTGGTTCCCAGATAATTCATTTCGTTGGTTATATAACACGGCTTACAAATGGCAGAGCTAAATCAGTGTTCTTCCTTCTTTTACCTTAAATTAACTCAACTACACATCAGGAACACCTTTTATTTATGGCAAAATGAATAATACAAAAAGACCAATTTAAAAAGGCACTATTACTGACTTGATCACTATATATAATTTAAAGCTAAAAACATGTACTTAGACTATCTAATAAAGCAAGACATATTCTTAAGCACCTTTTATCATTCTGTTGTTGCTTAACTTTTCCTTCACTCAATCTTTACCTCATCTGCAGAGAAAGCACAAGGCAATAAAGATTTCCTGGAGCACAGAGGTCCACAATGCCAAGATGCAGTATCGATTCTACACTCTCAAATTCAGGCAAAGTATGATAATTGAGTTTTTTACTTTTTACCTTATTACTTCTGCTTGTTTATGCATATTTCCTCTGGAGCAGATCAAAACTAAGCTGAGAACTTCGTGTGTGCAGATAAGGAGCATGGCATATCACGAAGAGATTTCTATTTCTGATATGATAAAAATAATGTGATGTGTAGAGCAGCTTTTCTTAAACTTTCTAAATCATGTAGCTTGGATTTGAGAATGTGTAAGCTTAGAAGATTAGGAAGATACACACACACACACACACACACACACACACAGAGGATTATTTCTTTTAATTAAGAGCCATGAGTAAGGTGGATCATGACAGTTTCAGCAAGTACAATGTGAGTAGTGCTCCAGAACTTTTTTTCTTTTCATGTGCAAAAATCCTTTACTATAAAAGATAGTTTCCAATATAAAAGCTTAAATTGAAAAGATAGGGAAGTAAAACAGAAACAAATGATTCTGTTTAATAAACTACTCAAAGTGTATAATGACTCTCAGATGAAAATTAATATCCCTTATTATTGTCTTCCCTATTAAAAATTTACATATTCTTTCAGTTTCCTATGCTCCCTAGAATAAAGTACTGAAACCATTTTACATGTAAAAGGCAAAGCTCCGAAGCTTCTGAACGCTGAGCTGGGATGTCTGGCCCACACTTCACTAGGACTGTTCAAATTAAATGTGCACCGTGAGATGCCATCCCGAGAGGATAGTAAAACAGAAATGTTACATGGGAAGACACATAATTGTCAAACACTAGTTAATAATAAATTATATAATGATGGCCAGGAGGAATATTCCCAACTTCAGAGTTCTTCAACCTAAAATAATGATAATGTTGAAGCAAACCCCTGAGTTTGGAAATATGAAGCAAAATTCTAGTAAAGAAGAAGATAGTTATAAATAATATGCAAAGCAAAGATCTTTTTTAGTTTCCACATGTGCAGATCATTTAGTTAAGTGTACACAAGTGGTGCCTACATATGTGTATGCATACATATGTGTATACATATATGTATGTACTTCATGTAACATCTCATGTTATGCCTTTATCCTTCAGGTTACAGCTTCTCTTTTAAAAGGAATGAAACAAAAATTCACCCTTCCACTTCTATATTTTAGAAATATTATTTCTAGATTTCTGTTCATTTAGACATATTCCTTTGTCTTCAATATTTGCCAACTTGCTATCTTCTCTGCTGCACTGGAATCCTTTCCTTATCTGCACAAGGGTGCATTTTCTGAAGAAATTTTTCCTTTTGAAAGGAAAAGGAAGTCAAAGAAAGAGCCATGACAGTCTGGTGCCAGGGCTTCTGCTCCTACCAGTAACAAAGACTCCACTGTGTGCCCTCAGGTGAGTCATTTAACCCTGCTGTGTCACAGCTGCTCCACCTGCAAGGTCAGTAATCACCTTTGCCACCCATCTTCCTCCCAGGATTATTTTGACAGTGTCACAGCTGGTCATTTTTTTGATCCATTCAAGAAACACCCAATGCCCTTGGACCTCTGCATACGCATATCCAAATGCAGCTCAGTTATAAACTACATCCAACAGCAACATTTCTTTACTGAAAGAGACAAAGGGCAGCCGGCTGAAGAATGCCAGACCCACACAACATCTTGAAGGCCTTTGAGATTCTCGGATGAAAGATTTTATATAAAAATAAAGTGTTGTTATTACCTAGGCAAAGAAAAATGCATGCGTTTTCTGTCAGCATTCAAGAGCCAAATATAGTGGTACCCTCTGCTCCCCTTTGATATTTCACTTGCATTTAGCTTGATGACAATATAGATAAATGCTCTATATGGTGCCATTGGACCGGGGTTACATTTCAGTATGTGGAAAATGACGAAACGAGAGAGAAAAGTCTTTGAAAGAAAGTGAAAATAAATGCACTTGCCAAAAGCCAAATAATAGTCAGAGTCTATTTAAAGTCTATTAAAGAGCAGCAGTCAGGGTATCGAATGCACACGCCCTCATCCTCTGTGGTGAGCCCACTATGTGGACCACCTGCCTTAAATTACACAAGCTCACCGCATCCCGGGAGTGGGGTGGGGAGAAGGAAGAGGGTGGAGAAGCAGCTTTCTCCATTCATAGTAATCATACCACATTTAAAATCTTTTTCAAATGCTTCTTTTCAATTCACAATCAATTATACTTCAACCTCTAAACCACCATTCTTGGTTTGGAATAACGTGTGCATCTATTCAGAAAACAAGTAACTGAAAGTTTCAGCTTTCTGGAAGAAACTGATGGCTGTCTACCATTTAATCATCAGGAGCATGCTCTCCTGGGGTGATGGAGTGATGTACAGTTACTTGCAGCACAGGAATATTTGAAAAGTGAATCTCTAATGGGCTAGATCAGGAGGAGTGAACTTGGCTGGACAGGCTTCCACAGTCTGCTCGAGAAGTATATTCAGAGAATGTATGTAGAACTTCCACAGAGACCAAGAGAAGTCAATTCCACAGGTCTTAACGTGCACAGAAAGCAAGCGGGCCAACGCTTGTATCAGATAACAATTAATGCTTGGGGGAGGGTGGTGCCAACACTGCCATGTACAGTTCCCAGAGATGTTCACTGAGCAAGAGCACTTCGTCCATGTGGTGGAGGACCCTGAAATGAGCCCTGGTTTGCAGGTGAGGTCAGAGGCATACGCAAAAAAAATGATTCTTTCATTTACACACAGGTGATTGTACAGACAAAGGACAGCTATGGGTTTCAGAGCTATTTTATCTGTAAAATACCTACAGTAGATGGCATACCTGAGTCATAATGCTTTAATAAATATCTTCAGAACATCTCTTATGCTTTTTGGACTTGGATATCTAACATAAATTTGAGAGACAAGAATATGAATTTCCTTGCCAATTAAGTATGGAGCTTCCAGGACTGTCATTTTTCACTTCTTTTGGATGTACATTTTGGCTCTCTCTGCCTTATTTTTTTTTTAGTATAGAGGTGATGTTAGCTCAAATTAATAAGAGCAGCATCTATAGGTGCTACCAAGGTATTGGGATTATTTCAGTGAGTTGCAGAAGCAGACCCTCTTACAAGTGACTGCAGGTGAGGTCATAGGATGTTGTTACAGATGGAGGAAAAGAAATGAAATATCAAATTCAACATATAATGTTCTTGGTCTCACTTGTATTCCTTCTAGAGTTTGTTCTCTCAGAATGCCAATATGGAGAAGTTTCTTCCTGCTTCTTGCATAGGTGATAGGTCTCTAATTTTCTACTCCACCCCAAACTATCAAAAGAGTACTAGAATAAAGTAAATACTTCAGGAACTAGCAAAATGTTCTCAATGAAACCAGATTTCTGTAAGCAGAGGATCTCCTTTAGTCCCATGAGCTCATCTCTGCACAGCTATCAACCTTTGCTAGGCCTCCAAGAAAGTTTGTTGACTGAATAACCATGCATTTGTTTAACTGAAAACAGTTTCTGAGTGGCCACCCACACAGCCTGTCACTCGGAGGAGAACGCTTGGGGAAGAATGAACATTGGGAATCCCTTCTGCTGATCCAGATGATTTTTCCCTCTCTGTCCAGTCAGATAACTAAATAAATCATTTTATGGGATAAATACAAGTCACCTGTCTGTATACCGAAGACGTTCACACACATAACACCTATGTTATTTTTCTGAACTGTGTTACCTCGAATGTGCTTTCACATTTTTCTTTCTATCAGTATGTCATGAAAAGCCACTAGGAGTCTGTGAGATGTAAAGACAACACTACAGGTCACAGAGGAAAAGGCCTTAGCGAGCATCTGCCTAGGTAAGAAAAGTCAGTTAAGATGGTTCCCCTTCGGTTCTGCTTCATCCCAGAGCCGCTCCGTGGGACACAAAGCTCGCTGGCTTTTCCTGCCTGGTCAGCAAGTTTTGCACACGTTACTTTAATTACCTTTCTTTTTCTATATTCTTGAATTCATAAGAAGAGTTTTAGTGGTAATTATCCTCATAAAAGTAAAACATAATGGTTTCAAGGCATTGGTACAAATGAAACTTTATGAAAATTAAAATAAAATAATAAGTATGCTAAAATATACAAATATTCAAAGCATCACAATTGAAATTTCTTAGTTGAAATAAAAACATTCACTTTCATTCTTTGGATATGAAAAGAGATCCTAGCCAAGTAGCAGTGTGCATTTTTGTATGCTGGCCTACACCATTTACTAGGTTTTAAATAGATGTCCAGAATAGTTTCTGGGATCATTTTCTAAAAGTTAGTTTTTTTCTTATCATTTGCTTTGTTATCATTTGTAAATAAAAGTGCACCTAGGGGAAGAGTTGCTTAATACTTTGCAGGCCAATACTGGAGTATACTATCTTGCTTAAAATCTAAAACCATCCTTTCATGTAAGAAAAGAGTACAGGACTGGGTCAAACTACTCTTGACCTAGTCTTGGTCAAAAGTCACAGTCAAATGCATTGGGCTTCAAGTCTTTCCTGTAAACTTAATGACTGAATTGAAAAACAAAACAAAACAAAACAAAACTTAAGTATCCTGAGGAGAACAACAAGGAAATTGGAAATAATGACAATGAAATCAAACCAATTCTCTGAGGTTGTCAGAGGAATCATTCAGAAGCAGCAGGTGGTTTGAGACTAACCTGCCATTCAACAGTTGGCTTTGAAGGCCAAGTTTAAAAAATAGAAAGTTCTGGAAGCAGTACATGAAAAACTGGCACTTGTAAGAAGAAGAAGTAGCCATCAAAAGACTCTTATATTTTGGAGGTTATTCCAAATCACACATCATCAGTCTTGCGCATCATAGCCAACTACAGAAATAACACCGGTATCACTTTCCAATATCTTTATGTCTCATATCCTGGCAAAATTATAGGTTGGGAAGAATATTTGGATGGAACATTTTCAGAAGGCAATTCGTGTTAGTTGCCAACAAAAGTAGCTACAGCAACATATACCAACACCCCCACACACACTTCACATTGCAATAATATTTGTTATCACAGATAACACAATTTTCTACAACAGACAAACATCAAACACATAGGAGTTTACCACTAATTTCTCCTTACACAGACTATAGGTGACCGTTTTGGCCATCAACCTGTCTTTTCTGCCAGCTTTAGAAACACTGTCAGGAAGAATAAAGTTTTCTGTGGCTCGTGGAACCCTTTGAGGGTATAAGGTCTTGACCAGCAAATACGAAAGTATATTGTAAGGTTTCCTCTCAATATCAATACTTAGTATCACATTTGGGGTCTTGTAAGTGTTCCCATATGTTTCAGAAATAATTAAATTTTTATTGACATTTTGGCCTGCCTCCTAAAGATGAATATCCTTCAGCTGTTAAACATTTGATAGGTTTGAAGTTGGGAAAGCTTTTTATTCAATATTTTTATGCTCTTAAATATATACATACAGAAAAGACAAGAAGTGACCTGAGTCTTTTGATGTAGTGATCAAACTCGAAGGGCGATGGGGGGAAGGTAGTGATTTCCCAATCTCTTAGTCTGCTCTTTGAGGGAGAGGAGGGAATAATCCGTGCACTTTTCGTCATATGATTAAGCTTATCAAATCAGGATCGGTTCTACATAAACCAATAAACTCCGATCTGCTTTTATTTTGTTTTATAATGTTCTGAAGGGTGAGGAAACCTAGAGCATTGGAAAATAAGTTTGCTCAGACGATTAATCGACCTATCCCCTCTGAAAAAAAATTTTTTTTTTTCCATTGAGAATACAAATCACTGATTCTCCATTTACTCCCATGGCGAAGACTTGACAGGAGTTAAGGTACAGGCTCATGAAAAAGCCTGAGGTAAATAATGCTCCCAAACATCACAGCCCTGTAGGATTCTAAACAAATAACCCAAATAGCGTTCAGAGCTAAACCCTGGGCAGACTGTACTAGCAGTGGTCTGGCCTCCACTCTGGGAGCCACTGGTCCCCTGTCCTACACGGCTCATTCCGCCCTTTACTTGCTTTCGTGTGAGAAAGAAAGACTCCCTCACCCCGTTCTACCCCAAACGGTTACATTTAGGAGAAGACACGTCTAGAAAACCTCGTTTCACTTGGAAAAAGCGTCCGCTGAGGCTACTGCGGGTCGGGCCCACTTTAGCTTCAGGTTGACAAACGCCTTCAGCGCGTTCTCACAGCTCGGAGGGCCCTAGGGGTCCCCTAAATTCGCACTACGTCCGCCCTGTCTGACCTGCCCCCTGCCGCGGCGCACATTTCAGCTTTTCAGCTTCACGGTGGAGCTCCAAGTAATTGAGTCGGGAGGGTTATTTTTCCTGGCTTCGCCTCGCCTCGCCTCGCATCTCGGGCTTGGAGGGAGCCTTCAGAAAGACTCTGCCTCCTCCCCTCGACGCCCGGCAGCTTCTGAGGGCGGCCTGTGCCTCCGCCCAGCGGGATCCCGGCTGCATCCACTGCGCGGCCAGAGGTTAGGGCCGCAGGCTGAAACCACGACGGGTCCCAACGGAGGGCTTATTTCTTAACGGGGGGGGTAGGGGGGTGTTTCAAATCGCACTCGCCAAACCACCAAGGAGAGCAGGTGGTAAATCGCACAAAATAAACCTGGAAGAGTCTGAATTTGCGAGAGGGTGACTCAGTTTCCCTCTGAAGCTGTCACCCCAAAGCACACCCCTCCCGCCTCCCTAACGGTCAAGCAGGGAAGGTCAGCCGCCCAGGACCTGCTGCGCACTCGCCAGTCTGCAGAGACAGGCGGACACGTTGCAATGCGGATTCTCGTCCCTGTGGCTATTGGAAGCAGGTTTCGCTCACCCCTTCCTGGAAGGTAAGAGCTTTGGCATCTGGAAGTGTCAGAAATGAGCCTTTTGCCATAAATCATCCTGAAAAGCATTCAAATCCGACAAGCGTCTCGAGACCCCTTAGACACTCCACCCCTCAAATCTTAGATCAAAGAGCAGTTCCTAGAACCGTAAACACCTATTATATGCAAAATCCTACTTATCTGCGAGATGCTAACAGCCAAGGGAAGTGGGGTGGGGGTGGGGGTCTGTCAGTGCGGAACCAGCACCCCACCCACAGATCTGCGTGCTCTCAGTCTGGGGAACGAGGGCTCCGCGTCTCCACCCGCCCCGCGCGCTTCGCTCGGGCTGGACACTCGCCCTCGCCGGTGTCTGCGCGGGAAACAGGCGCGAGTCTGGGGCCTGGGAGCAGGAGGCGGTCAGACTGCGCTTGGTCCGAGGCGGAGGACGGCCGCCGCGCAGAGCCAGAGCTCGACCGCCCGGGGCGCGCCCAGCCCGCGGCTCTCGCCGAGCCGGACTCTCCGAGCCGCGTTACGTTCGCGCCGCGCACTTTGCAAATCTGCCGGGTCCTCCCGCGGACAGAGCTGGAGCTCGACCGGATCCGAAAGGGGGACCCCAAGGCCAGACGTCTTCGATTTTGAGAGAGCAACTTTATCATCTCAGAAGGGAAAATGCACCAGTTCTCTCCCGGTTGTTTCCCTGGTCACCCCAGAGCCCCCGACTGTCTGGAAGTCTCAGATCCGGAATGGGGACGGCCCGGGCAGGCGTCTAAGGCGGAGGCCGGGGAGGGGGCGGCGGACGGGGCGGGCAGAGCCGGGAAAGGGGCCCCCAACTCTCCGGCTCCGGGACGGAGGGCGGGGGGGGGGGCGGGAGGGGGGCTGGGAACTGCTCTGGGACAGCGGGCTCCAGGGTCGAGATTATTCGACACGTGTCTTTTACTCCTCACAATCCGTTTCTTACGGCTGATTTATGAACTGCCCTCTTTGATCAGGCACAGTTTTATCTGTCCACTGCTACGGATGACAGATGCGGCTGCTAAGATGCCTCGCCCCCGCTGCTGCCCCCTCCTAGACGGTGTTGCTTTTTCTCCGACGATCTCCACCCCCTGCCCCCAGCCCCGTTTGCTATCTTGGTTGTAATCCTTCCGGGTGGTTTAAATCAACAAAAAGTGCTGGACAGGGTCAATCGAGAGCCAAAGCGGGCAGAGTTCGATCCGCCTTCTGTCTAGTTTCACATTTGCTGGAGCTCTACGAATCCTCCGCGGCAGACCAGGAGGGCTGGCTCCCCAGGTGCGGGCCGCAGGCCTGGCGTCCTACCGGGAAGGCGGGAAGGCCGCCCGAAGCCAGGATGCCGGGGCTGCCTCAGCTCAAGGCTCATCAGAACGACCCTTGCAGTTTAACTGAGGAGACACTGAAGGGGGGTGGGGGGGGAGGAGATCACATTACAGACCTTCCTAGAGCCTAATAGGTAAAGGAATAGCGGAATCTCTGAAGTGGTTATTAATAGATTGCGTGTGTGTATGTGTGTTAGTAGTATTTCATTAAAACCATATTCTGGAACAAAGAATTGTTCTTTCATGTTTCTTAGCTTTGTTATTACTCTGACAGGAGTTCTAAAAACAGGGCTTCCAAATCAAAGGATCTCTGGAGTTGCTTGCCCCCTCCCTTCACCACACCGCTCTTGGTATCATTATCCCTGTATGGATTTAGGACATTTAATAGCTGGCTGGATTAGATATTGCCGACTCCAGCCTGGGCTATTTGAAAATCCGGGTCATGGACTGTGCCTAACATCAGAGGAGGAAAACTGATCTACGAGATGTGTTTTAAGTTTCATTCAGGCACGCCAGGAGAGAAGGAAGAGGAAGGATTCTCTGCTCCTGGTCTCTTTTCCACGTTACCAACTTAGTTTTAAAGGGTGTATGCTGATGAGGGTAGCAAGAGGAGTCAGGAGTGGAATGAGGTGAGAAATCTCCTTCTGTCATAACATGAAAACTGAATTCATAAGAACATTTTAAAGAAGACTTCTGGAAGACAGGAGTCTGTCCCAGGAAAGGAGCGCTGACTCTTTTTAAGAGTGCCTTTCCAGACCTCTCCGAAGGATTCGATGCCATTGCTAAATTCACAGTATAGAGACGTTTATCTCCACTGCAAGTTCAAATTCAACAAGTCACAATACTTTGATGTTATGTTTTGGAAACAAAGAAATGTGGACCCTTGTCCAGTGTTATGGATAGAATATGATGGCACCGAAGTCCCCAGAGTGGACTATTGGTGTTCAATACAACTCCTGGAAGGCCAGGCAAACTCAAAGGGCAGGATGTGAACCCTGGATCGGATCAGCGTCTTGGATGCTGATACTCAAAGGTAATAAATCAAGGTTACTATGGCCGGATGATTGTTGAGATTAAATACCACAGAGAAAAGAGCCTTTTTATCTGCACCTGGACATTTAAAAACTTGATAATCCTTAAAGCTAATTCGATCACTGAAAAGGTATTCCAATTCTGACCATACCTGTAGAAAACCCTAAGATAAACCTTGACATAAAATTAGATTTAATATTGTGGAAGAAAATACGCTTTTCCTTTTTGTTGTGAGAGCCACATGGATGGCTACATAATACTATGAACCAGAAGCAGTATTAGTGTCATAGAGATTTGCCTGTAGTGTTGCATTTGAAAGACCAGAGTACAATTATTCAATACATACTCTTAATGTCTGAGTGAGAAATATTCAGAAATGTATTGTATGCAGACAGCCAGGCTTGAACTGCACGTTACTAGTCACAATAACCTTTGTGAATATCTTTCTTAAACACAGAGAAGGGAATTGAGCTCTTCTCCACAACTGCTAATTCATTTTAATTTTGCTTATAGGCTGAGCTTCCTTCTCCCATGGAGGAGTCCCTTATGTGAATAAGTCATTTTTATAAAATCCTTTTCAATCAAACCAGTCACATATTCCAGAGTAAAAAGCCTTTCCAAGAGCTGGTTCCCACCCCAGGAGGGCGGAATCCCCGATCATCTTTCAGCCCATCTGAGCATCTTGGAGGTTTAGGGTCTGTCGGGCCTGGCATTCCTCTGGTCTTCTTATCACTCTTTACCCCTTCAAAAAGGCAATTGATTAGTTTCAGCTTTTCCAAACCGAGATCCGATATGTTTCTCAGGATCAAAAGTCTTCCAGAAGCCGGTGAGACTTGGGGGATGGGAATGTGGGGAAATGGAAGGGAGGGACACAGTAAGCCCAAACAGGCCACCCCTCACACCCAGGCAGCTGCTGAGCTGGGCTGGGCTGGGGTAGAGTGTGTCTTCTCCTGGAAGGTGAGCTTAATTTAAGAAGTGCCTTCACTCTCTGGAAGCACATATTTAAAGGAGTAAATAGATATCTAGAAAAGGAGGCTGATGATTTATGCCTGGATTTTTCTCCAAGCATTTGCCTTTCTTGTATTTACAGGCGTGGCCCATTTGCAAATGGTACATCTGTTCTGTTCACGTGACATTTCATAAAGCCTTAACATCTGGGCAAGATAAACTTCCTCCGGGTACCTGCCTAAGTTTTCACTTGTTGTACTCCTATCACCCTGGCGCAGCCCCTTCCCCTTCCTGCCCACCTCTACGGTGTCTTTTGTGGAGCTCTTTGCCCTTAGTCCAAACTCCTCCAACAAGACCTTCTCCCAATGCCAACCTTTGCCTGGGCCAGTTTCTTCAGCTGCCCCTGGCCTCTGGCTCTTGTGCAAGAATACATGAGGACAACATCTTGAACCCAAGGAGAAAAGCAGTATTTGGATTCAGGCTCCTGACTCCAAACAACCGAAACAAGACAAAAGCTGCCTAACAAGCAGTACTCAAAACTCACATTTAGTTCACCACCTGTACATCGCTCAGTGCAATGAAAAAGGGGAGCAGCTGATTTTGACGGCTGTCTTTCATTGTGCTTTCTCTCTAGTAGACGATTAAACTGCATGCTTTACAGAAATGTAATTTCACTGACTCGTAGTTCCCCTTCCCCCAAGAAGGCTGCCTCCTGGAATGAATCCTCCTACAATTTTTTTTTAATTTTTTTTATTTTTCCTTTTCTTTTCCAAATCTGGAATTCTGTTCTTCTGGCCTCAGCCTAGGTCCCTGCAGAAGTAGGACACATCCACAACACTTAGGGTGAAAAAAGAAGGAAAAGAAAATAGCTCATGTAAACAAGAAAGAAGGCCCTCGGAGGCCCTTAACTAAAGCAAACCCCAGACGATCTTGTTGCAGGGAGCCCAAGAAATCTCAGCAGTAATGGAGTGTTTTCTTTGAGGTTTTCTGACCATGTGCTGCTCACCATGGTTACTATGACTCTGATAGAAGATGAATATTTATTATGATCCCATCCCAACCTTTTCCCAAGAGGTTCTCTCCCTGGCCTTTATAAAGGAGAATAGAAAGCGGAACGTTGGAGCCAGTGATTTTAACCTGCCCCACCTTCCAGTGACCTACCACATGCTCCTTACTTTATAGACATCTGGGAATTCCATACATGCCTTACACTCCAATTACACACCTTCTTCAAAGGACACGTGCTTTGATTCGCTAAGAACATTAAGTAGCTCCCATTCCTAGGGCCTGGAGAGAAAAATCGGAAGGAGAGTGTACGTAAGCCATGCCCTGTTGACTAGGTCTCTCTTTTGCTACTGAGTAAATAAAGACAATTAGTCATCCTTACGTTTGCATTTTCCAGGGCTTGATTTACAAAAAATGCGTCGATAGTCTTCTGATAAATGGTGGCACGGCCGGCTTTGAGAAATTACGAAGAAGTCTATTTCTCCTTCCGTTTTCCTGGTGCGAGGTTCCTTCCACTTTCGCTGGTGCTGGGGGTGGGGCCGTCTTTATGACACACGCAGAAAATTCTGCCCAAGTGGCCCCTGGGGATCTCCTTTCGACCCCTGTTTGTCGCTATTTACCGGGCCATCTCTGGAAATCTGAGGCTGGGCCTTTGCCTGGATTTGTAGCTGCTGCTCCCCGTGCTACCGCTGACATTTGGCGCCACCGCCTTGGAAGAGACCAGACAGGAGCGGTTCAGCCGCCCGAAGAGGCCGGACCTTGTCACCCGCTGCTCGGTGCGGCCACCGCCACCCACACTGGGAGCCGGCCCGCGCCCCTCTTCCGGGCCTGCCCGCCGCCGCCGCCGCCGCCGCAGGTGAGACCCGCGATCCCCATCACGCTCTGTTTGGGTTTCCGTGGCGTTTGTTCCCTGCAGGTTTGTTTGTTTTTCTTCAAATTACAGATGCGGGGAAAACCGCCTGACATCATGAGAGCCGGACAAACGCTCACTTTGAAGGATTCCTGGGCAGGACTTCAAGTGAAATCATATGCCTGAGAAGAACTTGATACCGGTCTAGAGAAAATAACTAGTTCTGACTTTGCCAAACCGTGGAATGTGCAAAATGCTCTACTTTTTTGCAAGAGGCCAAGTGTCCCTTAAAAAGCTCCATTATGAATATGAGCCTCAAGAGCGAAAGGGCAGGAAGCCGGTGCTGTTGTTGAATGTGGGGGGAAAGGTACACAAGGTGTGTGAGTTTCCGCTGGACATTAATTAGTTGACGGTTCCACTGTGGGGAGGGATCAGCACCTGCGCGTGAACGATTCTGTCCGCATGTGCCCGGCATGGTGCGTGTGTGTGTGTGTGTGTGTGTGTGTGTGTGTGTGTGTGTAAGTGAAAAAGGGAAAATACATGGAGGCAAAGAGGCACTGCTTTCTGGTGCCTGAAGGCTATCACGCAGACAAAATTAAAAACAAAAGTAGTTATTTACACAGCAAAGTTAACACTTAGCCAACAGTTTAGAACTCATCCAAGACCATTTGATGTAATGCTTTCTCCCAGAAAATGTACCCGGATGAGAGGCCAAGACTCGAGTCCAGCCTCCTAACTCAATGCGGAAGGTTTATCTTTTCAGGGATACAACAGGTGTGAGTGTATCTTTTAAACAAATGCTGGTAGCAAAACTAAAACAAAATGAAATAAAATGAGAGGAAGTAATGGTGGAGAAGACACAGGGGGTTTTGTTCCTACTAGGAAAATGTTGTACATTTTGTTAGATAGATAAGAGCTAAGAATATAGCTGAAAATTTTGAGTAGTTAATATTTTCCACCGGGAAGTTTCCTCAAAGTAAAACCACTACCCCCCCCCCGGTTCCTTCATTTATTTCTGTGAAAACCTAAAGGAAAATATTTCCTGATATTTTGTATTTAGTTATTCCATATAAATCTGACAACTGCTTCTCTTCAGTTTCCTCTTATGGAAAAAAAAAGAAAAGGAAAAAGTAAAACATTAAAGCAAAAAAAGTCAAATGGAAGACTACCTTTCTTTGAAACATCTAGTTTTTACATCCAGAGTTAAGACAGTGTTTACCTTCTCAGTAATGATGGTCAGCTCCCTCGAGATGTAGCTCAAGAAATCTGAAATATCAAATGGTCAGACCAAACTAGTGAACAACATTTCTCCCCATAAAAGATTCAGAAAATGGAAGTGGCTGAATGATACATACAAAAGAGAGGATTAGCATTCTGATACTTTCCTTTACCCTTCTATGGTACTGTGGTACTGTACATCTCTACCTTACACATACACAGACACACACACATACACACACACACAGATACATTCACACGGAAACACCTCCTCTAATTCCTCCTCTATTCGTTAGCTGGCAAAAGACAATCAAAATCCAAATATTATTATTACTTCCCCAAGGTTTAATCTTGTAGTGGATGTAAATGCTACAAGTTCTTTATAGTAAAATATGGTTGAAAATATTCAAGGTAATACACTTATAACACTGTCATGCCAGCACTGTTCCTTGCTCTGTGAAGAAAACAAGATCCTTTAGGCAATAAAATAACCTCCATCTGAGCTAAGAAAACACAGGCCATTTGGATACATATACTTATTTTATATGGTCCCTGCTGAGTTAGGTACCAAAATAATTGTCTAATTTGAAAGCTTTCTTAATTACATGTAAATACAATACAGTGAATATAAAAAAGTGAAGAACTAAGTTTGATAAAGAAAACTTTCTTTTAATGATATCAATTATAAAAACCTAATGTGCTCCTGGCTGAGGAATAATCAGAATGAAATAAAAATCAGCACCATCTGTACTTCTGACTGTTCTACTTCATCAGATTGTCTTCCGGGAAACAGTCTGTATAATTTTGGATACACCATATTCGCTAAAGAATCGACCTGAAACTGAATAGCTGCAGCACAAATGGTAAATGTTCTAAAAATCACTAAGAATACTAAAGATTCTGGTTCCTTAGTTCCGTCATACATTCTTCATAGAAATGGGAGCATGCTTCTCAGTTAGCATTCAGAGCATTTTCCTCAGTAAACATGACACTGAATGTCATACTCATTCACGAAAAAACATTAAGCAAATTACAAATTTTTGTACTGAATTAAACATTATTCCCCAAGCATTTGTATTCATTTGTATAGAAATAATTTCCATTACCACACTATCTTGTCTCTGAAATGAACATATGTAAGAATCCTCACAGGATGACAGGTACATGAACAGGTTGTGACAAAAATATATAGTGACAAGGAAAAAAAATAGTGCTGTTCTCAAAGTCATCAAGTGAATGTTTTGGAGCTACCTTTTCAAATTATAAAGAAGAGAACCGCAGAACAAATTCGTTAGAGGTTTCCTGATCATTTGAATGTTTTAAAGCTACTTTTTCAAATTATAAACTAGAGATGAATAGCAAATTCGTTAAAAGTTTTGTGCTGGGGGACTTGATAAAAGATGAAGGAGAGATGCTGTTAACTCCTGCAGAACACCAAACTGGAATAATAATAAAGCTGTCTTCCTAAATAACTTGCCTGTGCCTGTCAGTAGCTGGTTTAGTTGAGCTTTTCCCTGCTTTGTTTATATTAGTGCCCCCTCCCTCCTGGGTGCCACTAGAGTTAAACAAGCAGGTATTTACCACCAATTAAATCCTGAGCCTTAAAAATATAGACCAAACTCTAAGGTTCTTAAAATTTTCAATCATATTTATTTATTGCAGAAAAATAATATACAAAGATATTTACAAAACAATCATAAAAATATGAATGCATTTAGACACCGGATCTATCTGCATTTTACCATGGGTCATCAATAAATAAATAGAATGTTGTTTTTTTGTATTTTAAGTTTCTTTTCCCTCAGAGGAAGAGTAAAACAGGATTTAACTGACTATGATTTTGCAGGCCAGTTTGATCCCAGCATTTCTTTTAAAGTTGTTCTAAAAGTTCCTCTGGTTATTACCACCTTAAAATGGAGAAAATCCATAATGATGCCTTTCCTTTCGTGGCTGACTGGCACGACCTCTTGAGAATGCATGCGTGAAAAAATAAAAATAAAAACATTCTTCGTCAAAACAAAACAAAACAGAACAAAAAGGAACACAAACAACTGTTCGGACTTCTATCAGAATGTCGAGGTGTGAGGATGGTGCCGCTGCCCGGCTGGAAACCACTGTCCACGGGCCTGTCTGCTCGCTCTCTCTGTTAAAAGTGCGCCCCACGCCCTGTTTCTTTGAATTTGGGTTCTGCTCTTCTAATATCCATGAAATCTTTGGCATATATATTTATTTTTAGTTATCCAGCTCCAGACTCTCTAGACTGTCCATTTTCTCCTTCTCTGGAAACAATGACATCTGCAAAAACCCAGAGAGGGGGGAAAGTTGGTTACTGTTTAGGTCTCTGAGGCTGTTTTCTAAGACTAAGTGAGCCCTGTTATCACCACCGCCGGGAAATTACGCGGAACAACCTGGAAGGATTTCAGCCCGAGGGCAAGAGGAAGTGGGTGGGCGGAAAGCAGGAGGTGGAATTTGGAAACATTTGTTTTAAGAAGAACGAAATGTTGAAGCCGAAAGAAAGGAGGCCCTGGCAAAACTGTTCCTCCCCTTAACCCTGGGTCTTTCTCAGTCTGTCACACACACTCACACACAAGCACGCTCTACTCTGGGCGCATCCCCCTAGGGACCTTGCAGTTTCCGGGGACGCTGGCGGTACGCCGCAGCGGTGCCAGGTTGGGTGACAGGGTCAGGAGCACAGTGGGAGAGAGCTAGGGCTAGGCCCCGCAGCCGCGGTCAGTCCATCAGTCTGTCCGTCCGCACGCCCGCCCGCCCCCGACTTGAGCGGCGCAGGGGCGCGGCCCTTACCTAGGTCTCCGGCCTGCCGAGGGGTGGGGAGCTCCGCTCGCTAGTGGGACGCGGACATGGACCAGGCCCCCTCCATCCTCCAGACGGAGAAGGCGTAGCTGAGCCTCTCGTGGGCCACATAGCTGCAGCTTGCCATCTTGGAGTCCAGCTCGTCGCTTTGGAGGACCTGGTAGAGGAAGTCGATGTACCTGGCCGCCAGCTTGAGGGTCTGGATCTTGCTCAGCTTGTCCGAGGGCAGCGTGGGGATGATCTTCCGCAGCGCGGCGAACGCCTCGTTGAGCGACTGCGTGCGCTGGCGCTCCCGCACGTTGGCCATGACCCGCTGCGTCTGCAGCTCCTCGTACGACTGCGGGCTCCCGCCGCCGCTGCTGCTCCCGCCGCCGCCCGCTCCGCCGCCGCCGCCCGCTGACTTCTTGCCGCGCTTGCCCTGCGCCGGGCTGCCCGGCTCCTCGGCGCCGCCGCCCGCGCCCGCCGCCCCGCCGGGGCCCGCGCCGCCGCCCGCGCTGCGCCTGCTGCTGCGCCGCTTGCGCGCCCCGCGCTTGCCGCTCGGCGCCTGCTGCCGGTCCGGCTCCTCTTCGCTGTTGCTCAGGCTGTCGTCGGCCGGCGAGACTGGCGAGCTGGACACGTCCTGCATCATCTCTCGGGCGGCGACGTGCGGCCTCGCGGGCCCGGGGACGAGGAGCGGAGCGGCGCGCCTCAGCCCGCCAGCTTCCAAGCGCGCGGCGCCGGCCCGGGCGGAACGGCCGCCGGGGAGCGGGGAGCAGGGCGCGGGGAGCGGGGAGGGCGCGGGCCCGGCGGGCGGGGCAAGGACGCGGCGGAGGCCCGAGGCCCGGAGACAGCGGCCGCGACCGCACACGCTCGCTCGCCCCGCGGCCTCGGGACGCTGCCGATGCCGATGCCGATGCCGGCGAGCCCGCGCGGGGACTGTGAGTTGGACGAAGGCTGCGGGCTGGAGGCTCTTATATCTCCGAGCGGGCGGAAAGTTTGGGGGCAGCGGTGTCATTGGCCTGACGTGGGGAGGAGGGACTTCTCCGAGTTTTATAGGAAAGTTTCCGCTTTCCAGCCCCCTCCCAGACCCTCCCGCCTTCCCCTCCTTGGGGTCTAACAATCTTCCTCCCGAACCATTCAAAGCCGCCCGGCCCGCGCGGTCGGCCCTCCGCCCGCCTCCCCGCCGCCCTCCCTTCCTCCTTCCCTCCCTCTCTCCCTCCCTCCCTCCCGGCGGCGGGCGCGGGGCGGTTTCCTTCCGCGCTGGTCGCGCGCGCGCAGCGTCCCCGCACCCGAGCGCAGCGCCGGGCCGCGGCCCCGGGACCGTCTCTCTCCGCCGTCACGCAACCCCGCACGGAGGGGCTGTGACAGGGGCGGCGGCGGCGGCGGTTGCATCTGCGCGGTGGGCGTCGTCTCATCCGGTCTCGTACCTCTAGATCCTCGGGCCAAATTGGAATTGCGGGGAGGGGGGTGTCAACCTGGGAGCCCGCCCGACGGTCAGGTAGCGGACTCCGGACTTCGAGGTCCCCAGGGCTTCCCTGGGCGGCCGACCCGAGGTCGTGGGCGTTTCTGAAGACGTGGCCAGGCCGCAGGGCCGTGGATCAGCGCCCCGGCCTGCGTTGTCTTCTCCTGGAGAAGCCACTGGGCCCTCCTTTTCCTCCACGGTGACCCACTCTCAAGCCTCTGTGTTCCCGGAGGACCGGGCCTCCAAAGATGCGGGAAAGAGGCAAAATACATTCTCTGCCGAGGGAGACCTAGCCCCTGGAGAAGGGACAAAAGCTGGAGGAGGGCAGCGCCTTCGCCTGGCCCTTATGTTCAGAGATGCCAACCTGAGTCCCTGCGTCTAGCCCAGTTCTTCCTCACCCTTAAGTTAGGCCCGCTTGGTGATCTTAGTTCAGCTTTGTGCGTGTGCGAGGCGGGATTGCCTGGCGCCTGGGCTCGGGGCTGACTGTTCAGCGTGCCCAGTTAGGTCAGGCCACGGTAGTGCTTCCAGCGTCCCAAGCGCGTTCCCGTGGGTGACTCAGACGCTTTTGGGGGATAAATAAGCCTTTCCACCAAGTGAGTTAAAAGGAAGAGCCCCAAAGAGGGTGCTCTCGCAGATGCTGGTAAGCTGGAAGCAGCAAAGTTGGTGAGCTGGGAGGGAGCCTCTGTGAAATTCTGTACTTGTCTCTGTTAGGGGACAAGTTTGAGGAAAGAGAGAATTTCACCTTTATTTCTTACACTACAAAGCAAACCAAAGGCCACAGGCAGTGGTTGGAGTTCAGGGAAGATTTTAAGAGCAAAAAGTGTGCTTCATCTGCCAGTTCGGCTCGGAGAGAACCGAGAACCGTTAGCGAAGCAGTTGTCCCCGCCTGGGCTGGGCCCAGGGTCTTGGCGGATCAGAGAAGGAGGCGGGAGCCCAGGCAAGGCGCGGGCAGGCCACGTGGCCGTGTCCCGCTGAGCCTCACAGCTTCGGCCCGGAAACGAGTACGAAGGGTTTGGGCAACTGAGGGGTTCAGTCTTTAGTGAGAAGTGGGGGCAAGAGTTCCTCTGCGAGGGGTGGACGGGCCTGTGCTTTCCAGAGAGAAGAGGCACTGGGGTTGTCCCTCACCATATGTACAGAAATATTCCGAAACAATGACCACAGGGTGTCACTGGGCTGGCCCTTGAGCTCTATTTTGAAATCACAGCCTGCCTGAATATCAGACTCTGCCTGACCTGCACTTAATTTCATCGCATGTAATCTGCTCTCCAAACAGTGGCACCGCAGCACCCATGTTTTCCTTTTCCTCCTGTAGGATCCTTGCTCTTGGAAGCGGAATAAGGCACAAAATCTGCTCCATTTCGTACCAGCTGTTTTCTAAGTCTGAATTGCAAACAATTCTCCCGATCTGATTTAGAACGTGACTACAGAAATATTGAAAAATTGCTACTTTATCTCGCTTTTTTTTTTTTTTACTATTAAGCTCAGATCTTTTAAAAATCTTTTTTTGTCTTATTAGGTTTTGAGCTTAAACTCAAAAATAAAGAGATTGACTGACTGGACTTTGTTTTGTGGAACGTGTGGGCCGAGTGTAAAGAAAACCTATCTAACCCAGAGGAACTCTGCAGAGAGAAAGAGCCCTCAAGGTGGAGGAAAAGCAGAGTTCTCAACAGTTGGAAGCCAGGGGTCAAGCCGGGAGACTCGCAAAGTCATCAGTCTCCAAGCCTAGGTTTTGGAGAAATGAGCCCAGTCCTGCTCTGGCACTAACTTTCCAGGGAATGAGTAGCTCCTGGCCCCTTGCTGCAAGGTCTGAGCAGAAGCTCCGAAAGCTGATGCTTGCTCAGAAGCCAGTGGAAAACAATGACCTAACACAAACCATCCTGGCCACAGGGTCTTTCGAACATTGATTTCGACCGGGTCACGATTTGATAACTGTAATTCTGAGATGAAACTGATGTTGAATTCTTTGGAGGAGGAAAGGAAGGGACCAGTGTTTGAGGTCTCAAGTGGAACTGGAGGATCGCTTGCTTTTTGAACAGGAGGTACACGAGGAAGTTGCAGGTGAACTGCTTCTCAAACGGGGGTGAGGGTGGGGTTCTGCCTATCCTTGCTTTGCAGATTTTGACCTACCATTTGAGGGTGTCCACTTAGGGCGTGTGCAGCTCTTTTAAACATTTCTAGTCACAGACTTTTGTTTCCCATACTTGGAGAATCAAAAAATGACTCGTCTTTTATGTGCTGACAAGTCATATATTATCCTAGATATCACGTATATGTACAGCAATTGTAATTTCCATAATGTTTAATTTAAGGCATGAATGGTTACTTCATTATAAATATCCCAATTTCAGGCCTTTAAAAATAGTCTTAGAAGGTTTTCTTTAGGCTGAACTCAGTGTGACTGGAAGGCCGTCCATGGAGGACTACCCTCTTTAGGAATGCTAGATTAATTGGGATTCAGTAATTTTGTCTACTGCTAAAATAACGTTACTGAAAAAAATTTTTTTAACTGAACGTGCGCTCACACACACACACACACACACACACACATTTCTTTTGCTCTCGGATAATTCAAAATGAGCTTTGTTTTCAAACTGCAAACTTGGCATGTTCGCAGTCCTTCCTGAGGAATGTGTGCTGTGTTAAAAAACTGGAAAAAATACTGTTAGAAGTAAGAGAAATCTCATACTGAACATATGAAATCACACTGCACATCTTTCTGCAGGGCTACTGTTCCCTGGCATTCCCTCGACAGCAAGTCAATGCATTCAGATATAGAAAAGAAACGCTCTAAGATTGTAAACTGGTGCACTTGGGAGTTTGGGGCTTCACAAAAAGTGAATACTTTAATGTGTTCTTCCACTTCCCTCTCTATCTTGACATGATCTACCACCTGGTTGTTGGCTTGACTTCCAAGAACTAATTTTTCTGGGCTGGGTCAAGGGAGCACAGAAGTGTTCCTGCACAAGGGTGTATGGACTGGGAAGGCTGCGGAGGAGTCAATAGCAGGGGAGGTGGTAGATGTCACCTTATCTTCTGTTAATGTTGTCCAGTTGCTTGTATGAGAAGACTTCACTAAAATAGAATGTAGTTTGCAGCAGCATAGATGTTGGGTAAAAACAAATTCTTTGGCTAACTAGGTAGCCTTTGTGACATTCAAACACCTTGCCCTACACAAGAACCCATTCTCTCTTAATGAAGGTTTAATTCATGAATTTAAAATGTTCTACCTTTGATTTTCTGTATATCTTTAAAGAGTAAGGAACTAAACTTATAAAACTTACTCAACTTTGTGTCCAGTAGTAAAATTAAAAAGAATAAATTGCTATTTAAGAGCAGCTGACATGATCAGATGAAAATTTCAAATAAATATCAATGATTAAAATAGCAGACAAGCTGCATTCAGAATGCAATTGGGATAAAAAGACCCAGGTCTGTCCTGCAGGGAGAGCAGGAGCAGAGTGAGGAAATGTGCACGGTATCAAAAACCTGTTTCCTCTTTTCTTTTTGTTTTTCTTTCTTTTTAGTTTATGGGGAGTACAGTCTGCTAGAGAGCTGTTGTTGTGTCTTGGCTGCCAGTGCACCTTGCTGACATCCACTCTGACTACTCATTTCAGTCATTTGAATAACAAGATGTAATGTAAGATAGTTACTCACGACTTTTTATCCTGGTCCCAGTTGTGCTGTGTGGTAAGCATTCTGTTTTTAACTGTCTGCTATCAGTATCTTAAATTTAAGTAGATTTGCATTCTATTTTTCCAAGTCAAGTATCCCTTTCTGATTATTTACATTTTTCTCCTTTCTTCCCTTTGGATTTGTGCACACACACACACACACCCTCCGGCTTTTCCTGAAACCTCAAGTCCTGTTTTCATTGTTTGGTTTGGTTCTTCCTGAAAAAAGAAAAAGAAAGAAAGAAAAAAACTTGTTGTTTTTGCCAATGACCACAAGAGGACACAATTTCCTAGAGAACTTTGTTTAAAAGGAAGCTTATACCAGAAGAAGGCTAACAAAATACAAAAATACCATACAATTTTAAAATGTCATTTTGACATGTCTGGTTGATTTATGTTACTTTCATTAATTTTTAAAAACAAATATGAGTTGGCATTCAAGCTTTAGATGTTTTTCAGGTGTTACGCTCCCTATTGTAGATTTTAAAGCACACTTAGATGTATGAAAAAAATGATACTATCATAGTTAAGAGAAAATATTTGTATGACACTTACAGGATTTTGTACAAAGTTACAGGTGACCTTAAATTTTAGTTACTTAATTATAGAGTATGCCTGGCAATGGTAAAGGCAGTTTGTAAAGGCTATATCAAATATCTTTGAATGTTCGAAATTTTAGTTTGGACATTTGTAGTGTCTTTACATAGTAAGTTAAATGGAAGCTATGTTTTATAGTATGTAAAATATACTTGAATGCATACAATATGTTAATAACTAAAGTTATTTAGCAGAGGTATAAGAAGTCAGGATTTCTTTAGATATTCTTAATACTTCTCCAGAGTTATTTTACATAATCACTGATTTAAAATACCCTTTCTTTTCCACTGCTTTCTCCCCTCAATTTTTTTGAACATTTGATTACTTTAGAAATTAGAAATAATTATTTCTTGAATTTTATCGAGTAGAGAGTATTACTATGAAAACTAGGCTGGAGAAATCATCTTTTCTCTATTTTCCAGTTATCTTCATGTAGACCAATCCCTAGTCACATTCTCTGAGATCACTGAAGGAGCTGAGTCCTGGACCAAGGACTTAGAAAAGGAGAAAGAAGGGATAGATAATAAAAACACGATGTGTAAATATCATATCTTCTCTCTGGTATGAGAAAATAAAGATGTAAATGAGTTGTAATATGTGTAGTTGAGAAAGTCAGAGTGGCAAGTGGACAAGACTTGACCTCTCTCTACTAAAGCCCTTGAGACATTGTAAGGTTCTGGTTCTGAGAGACTTGAGTTTTGGTTTCACCTAGCAATGCATTTATTCATTCTTTCATAATGTAACAAAAATGTATCAATATTTCTCATGATGTGAAGTGCTCACAGTAAGAGATGTCACAGAATCATAGAACATAAATGGACATTATTTTTTAACAAAGAGACCCAAATGTGATGATATGTGTTTGCAAAGAGTGCCCAGGAAGAATATTGAACCTGAACTGAGGTCGTAAGGATGACCCTGTGCATTGGGAAATTACCTTAGTGCAATAGTAGCCTTCAAACACACTTCCAGGAAGGCTGTCCACGTCAGGAAGGCACACAAAGGCTAACAGATCAAACTGAGATGCACATGGCATAGAACAAGCTTACTAAGTCATTTTGAAACACGCACCCAGAAAGGAGCATCTATGGTCTACTTGTCTGTACTGGCATGGGCTGCAAGCAGGCCATGGGGACAACATTGTCCAGATTGTGTAGTATGTGATGTGAATTTATCCTAATTTTATTCTCCTTTCTCCAAACCAGTGTTGCCTACTGACAGTGTACTTAAGGGATCTTATAAAGAAGTGTGACTGGAGCTAAGATACACTTGCTAGATACTAGAGAGATATAGGCAGATGTCTTGTCCATAGCTGGGGGTCAGTACTTAGCCTTTTGAAAAGCTATCGATTTTTGTCTTTCTGTCTTTGCCAAAGGTCAGTAAGGCCAGATTGATACCACCAGTATCTAGTTACCTTGTGGATATGGATTGCTTATTAACCTGGTATTCCTGATGAACAGTGTTACTATTTAATGCTCATGGTCTTTCTGTTCCTTCTTGCTTGGTCTACATACATTACTGCTGTTTAAGATGCCATTCAAGCTACTTATTTCTATATTTAACTTCATCAGTCTTTTCTCCCTTCTCTTATTTCCTGAACAGAAGTAAGATGTGGATCTGCCTAAGGATATATTTATAAATCCAATGGCCAGGTACACAGACTTCTTGAAGGAAGTTTATTTAACTTTAATCTTGAAATATGGGCAGGTGAGAAGCAGATAAGAAGAAAAGATGGTACAGCGTAACATGCAGCTTGGGCAAAATCTTACAGCCTTGTGCATGCATGGCTTTTTCAGAGAAGTCCAGGGACCTATGTATGACTGGAGGTGGACTGCATGTAGAAGTAACCGGAAATGATCAAATACCAGTTTCCAGAGATGAAAAATAGTCAGTACTATGATTTAAAAAAGATGCAAAACATTTTAACTTGCAGAGTTTATAAATGAGCCAGTCTGAGTAGCCAGTTTTATAGATGAAATTTTCCCCTCTGTTGTGGTTTCTAACTTTATGATTTGATCTTATCTGGTACCTAAAAACATTTTCCTAACAGATGGTAATGAGTTTTCTTACTTTCTTTCTTTTTTTTTTCTTAGTTCTGGAAACTACTTGTGACCAAGTGGGCCTAAACTTGTGTGCCAAAAATGAGGAAACAAGGTAGCAAATTTGTTTGAATTGTGGACAGAAGGGCCCCTTTCTGCATCATCTATCTGGCCAGTAGTCATGCTTTAAACCCGTCTGCAGTGGCTCATTGATTTGGGACTGCATTGTCCTCATCAGGGTCTTCCTTGATGTGGCTAAGTTCACAGTGAAGTAATGTACTGAGCCCCTGATACCTGTGTGTGAGTTGAACCATGTGTTTTTCTCAGCACAGGAAAGAGTCCAGACAATTGAAGAACACTGAAAGGTCCAGTCTCTCGCCTTGTGAGACAGAAAGGCAGAAATCATTGTGAAGAAAGGAAAGGTTGTGATGTAAGAGCCTTTGGTGTTTTTCCAAGTGTAAGGCTTATCCTGACACTGTGAGCCTGCCCATGCCTTCCAGGCCTCCATTCAATGTGGCTGCAATTGTTCCGTATAGATTCGGAGTATAGTGATATCGTCTCATTGTCTCAGTGCGTGTCAAATGCAAAATCTTAGAGGTTTGAAAGGTTCTATCAACAAGGGATACTTTGCCATTTTATTGTCAGACATGAGCCTCGGTCCACAGTCTATTATTTTACTGTACTTGGCCTGTTTTGATGTGCTTATTCGCAAGGGTAGAAATAGTCAGGAAGATGAAGTGTATATAATGAAAATGAAGAAAATAAAACCAAAAACATTCACTAATCAAGAGCAACAATCACAGCAATTTAAATTGTATAGCAAATTATTGATCTGTAGAGGGGAAAAAATATCTACTTCTAGATATGTGTCACATCTATACACCTTAATTTTCATTATATTGCTTCTTAAATGAAAGTTGGGTACACAGGTATTTTATAAAAGTAGTTCGAGTGTTTTAAGAAACTGAAAAATTAATAAATATTTCAAATGGGACAGATAATTACATGGCAAAATTTAGTAAGATAGGGTGACTACCCAATTTTTTTATGAATACATCATCAGTAGAAGCTGGGATCATTGGTGTTTTGGCTTTTTTTTTTTAACCATTTCCATAAGATGATGGGTGTGGCAGTGGCTCATGTTACTTGGATAATGTCATAGAAAAAAAGAAACGGATAAAAGATAGAGTGAAAATGAATGAAGGTAATAATAAAGTGAACAGATGATCATTCTACTTACATTTACCATTAAATTCTTAAGACATTATGATTGTGAAAATGGAAAACTACTTACCAAAGGAACTTAAGAAGCATAGACTACTAAAAATGGAATTGAATTTAGAAATTCAGAGCATCTCTTCCTTTTCTAGGAAGGAAGAGTGACTGTGAATCACAGCGTAGGACAGAGGCCACAGTCCCCAGCCACAGAGTTCTGGAATCAGTGCACCTGAGTTCAAGCGTGGCTGCAAGTCTCATGACCCATGTGACCTTAGATGAGTTGTTTAACCCTCCCTGCTTCCTGCAAAAGGGAGAGAATGAGTCATTAGGTTGTTGTAATGACTAAATTGATTTACAGGTGCTGATCTTTAAAATGGTGCCTGGTACTTGATACATGGTGGATATTACTATTCTAAATGAAGATTGAGTTATGTGGGACTTTAGTCTGAAACAAAGCCTTAGCACTCAATTCTCAGCCAAAAGGAAGAGTTTAAAAAGTAAATAAAGATATGAATTAATGATCTGGCTCTGTTTGAAGAGCAGATACTTCTCCACTGAGGCATAACCACCTAAGACTGAAACAGAAGGATAAGGATAGAAATTAGAGGAATTTCACTTCCATATTTAAGCCCCATTTGCCAAGGAACCATAGAGAGAGGCATATGATCGCCTTACCTTGTGTGTGGTATGCATCCTTCCTTGTGCTGCACACTAAACTGTTGACTTGATACCACAATATGAGTCTCTCACAGCACGTGAATTTGCCCCTTTCAACCTATTCCTCTCATCACAAATCAATAAATTTGAGAAAGTTAGGCATTTGTTTGTTTAGCCTAAGAACATAAGGCATCGTCAATTCTTCTACTTTTCCCAGCCCACTTTCTCCATCTGTGATTTCAAGAGAGCACCACCTTTTCCCTCCGAGATTGACGGAGGGGTATTTGCTAATATTTGGAAGATATTTTGAATACGAGACAGTCACTGTGACTCCAGCAGAGGTGGCATTTCTCATTTGTAGTGCTGAGACTCTCTGAAGCACAATCTGGCACTCTGTGACTCACCCTGGAGTCTGTTCTGACATCTAATTTCATCCTCTGAAGCTTAGCTGCCACAGAGGCCAGACTGCATGTCACACATGGATTCCATAATGTACAAAATAGGAAGGTAACCCAGAAATACTTTCTAATAGGATGTTATCCTCTTTAGAGAAATATAAAAAGTTCAGATATGCCTCAGTTTACTTCCATATTGTCATAAAACTGTTTAGGAAAATACACAGGATAATGAAACTAAGTAATAACTATTACTAAAAAATCAGAGTTTAAAAATACATTGAAAATATTAACTCAGAAAATATTTCCTCATGACCTCTGAAATTAGTCGATAAATTTGTCTGGTTTTGCTCCTTAAAATTTGTAACAAATAATTTGGATAAAATAATTCCTTATTTTGTATTACAGCACTACAGAAACATGGCACAGAACAGATATTGGTGTAGGAAAAAATAACAAAAATGCATTAACAATCTGTGAATTCTTCGTTTTATGTTCTTTGCAAAGAAGAGTCTAAAGTAGTTGGCTCTGAGCTGGAAGAGGACCTAGAGGATCTTTTAGTAGTTTAAAACCCAGATGTTTGTGTAATAAAACAGTTGAAGAAAAGTGTTAAGTGAAAGGTCCAGTCAGAGACTAAGGCTAAGATGAGGACAGATTGTTCTTCGACTGTGGAAATATCTATTCCATTTTTCTGATTCCTTGGGATGACACAGCCACTTATAGAGATATTATTCCATCAAAAATTTCAGAACTCAACTCCAGTAGTGTGTTGCCAGAATAATCTGACACAATTCCTAGACAACCTCAGGTTTTTCTCTGGGAGAACAGAGACTAGTTAGGAATCCTTGCAGTCATATGGGTGGGAAGTGACCATGACCTGAACCCCAGGACAACAGTGGAGTTATAGTGAGAAAAATAGTAGATTCTAGAGATCGTTTGACAGCAGAACAAAGTGGATTCACTATAGATAAAGTGTAAAGTGTATGAAAGAAAAACCGAGGATGCCTCTTATGTCTTTTAGTTTGAATGTAAGATTAAGTTGGCAGCAATTGGAATGGAGATGGCTGTGGATGGAGCACCCTTCAGGGAAGAGAGTTTAGCTCCAGATATGTGAAATTTGAGTAGTCAGCTAGAAATCCAAGTAGAATTGTTGGACAGACAATTGGTTATATGAATTTGAAGTCTGCGAGAAATGTCTGAGATAGAGAAAAATTGGAATTCAGGAGTATATAAATAGCCTTTTGAGCAAGAGAGCTGGGGGAGATCACTAGAAGGGTGAGTGTGTGAGGGAAAAGATCAGGACTGAATCTAAGAAAAAAGATGGTGACCATTGCTATGCTAAGAAAATCAACTATGGGGATTAGTGAAGAGAGTACAAATTTAAGTAGCTACTATCTATGAAATTAGAGATAATTCACTTTTCTAAGAAAAAACTATGACAAATTGAGAAACATCAGTCAGTAATAAAAGACATCAAAACTTATCCAAAGTAGGAAAAAGATAACAGTTTATAAAAAGAAGCGGCACAAGATATTTGTGAGTTGATGAAGGCAGATCCATAGCCATACGTGATCTGAAAATAATTCTGACTAATAAGGATAAAGAATTTTCAAAAGGAGAAAGAAAGATGCTACCCTGTACACATCCAGATAGTGAAAATTTCTTATGTAATTAGGAATAAGAATCAGGATATTTAGTGTTTTCTCTAAGAATAAGTGCCAAAAGCATGTGTTGGTTTAATTTCATACACTTGGTTTAGACTGAATTTCCTTAGTGACATAACACATGCAGAAGGACCAAAAACAACAAGAAAAAAAGTCAAGTACATTTTTAGCTTATGGAGAATGACACTTCCAATAACTATGAGGAATGATGATACAAGTAAACAGAGAATAAAATTTAATCAGTTGCTCTAAAGGTGGCAAAAAAGTAAGACAAAGCTAGTAAAAATTCTTTTTTAAAATTATTTATTTATTTATTTATTTAAAAAATTATCTTTATTGATACATTATGAATACACATCATAATTGCATTCAACATTAAGAGTTTGTACTAGAATATGACATGACTTGATTCTCATTTTTTCCCTTTTCTCCTGACCTGCCTCCCCCACCCGCTATATACACAATCTTTGTTTTCTTTTTTCTTTATTATTACCACATTCATTGTTCCCTCTCTATTTACCCTTACACTCTTTTCTTTTAAATATTTTCTACCTCACAACATCTACTATACCTACTACAACTCATTTACAACTTCATTTTCTCACACCAGAGAAAAGATGCGATATTTACATATCTGTGATTTATTTCGCTTATGAGGACATCCTCAAGGTACATCCATTTGAGTATGAATGACTCAATCTTATCATTTTTAATGGCAGAGTAATCATCCATTCTATAAAAGAACCACATCTTCTTTATCCAATCTCCAGTTGATGGACATTTGGGTTGTTTCCGAGACTTAGCAATCACAAATTGAGCTGCTATAAACATGGGTGCACATATGTCGCTGTGAAGTGACTTTTAATTCCTTTGTGTATATGCCTAGCAGAGCGATGGCCGAGTCAAATGGGACCTCCAATCCTAGTTTTTTGAGGAATCTCCACACTGATCTCCACAGGGGTTTTACGAGTTTACATTCCCACCAGCAGTGGAGAAGGATTCCCTTTTTTCCATAGCCTCACCAACATTTGTTGCTGGCTAATTCTGAAATGGCAGCCATTCTTTGTGGAGTGAGATGAAATCTCAGTGTTGTTTTCATCTGCATCTCTTGAATGACTAATGATGTTGAGCATTTCTTTATATACTTCTTAGCTGCTCTTACTTCTTCCTCTGAAAAGTATCTGTTTATTTCAGATGCCCATTTATGAATTGGGTCTTTAATTTGGTGGGCTGATTTTTTTGAGCTCTTTGTATATTCTAGATAGTAACCCTTTGACTGAGGAACAGCTGGTAAAGATTATTTCCCACATTGTTGGCTGCCTTTTCACTCTGTTGGTGGTTTTCTTTGCTGTGCAGAAGCTTTTTGAAAGAAGGAGGTCCCATTTGTTGATAGCTTCTGCCAATTCCTGTGCTACAGAGGTTTTGTTCAGGAAGTCTTTCCCTAAGCCAATGTCTTCAAGAGTTTTACCTAACCTGTTTTGCAGCAGGTTCATAGTGTCTGTTTTAATATTTAGGTCTCTTATCCACTTTGATTTTAGCTTGGTACACAGTGAATGAGCTAGGTCTAGTTTTAGTCTTTGGCAGGTTGTAGCCCAGTTTTTCCAGCACCATTTCTTAAAGACGCTATCTTATCTCAAAGTAATAAAAGCTATCTATGAGAAACCATCAGCCTGCATCATACTAAAAGGTCAAAAATTGAAACCTTTCACACTAAGATCAGAAACAAGACAAGGATGTCCTTGCTCACTTCTGTTCAATATAGTTCTGGAAATATTAGCCATAGCAATTAGGCAAGAAAAAGAAATAAAAAGAATAAAGATAGGAAAGGAAGAAGTTAAGTTGTCATTATTTGCTGATTACATGATACTCTATCTTGAAGATACTAAAAGCTCAATTAAAAAAACTCCTGGGCCTAATCGCCAAATTTAGTCATGTAGCTGGATACAAAGTCAGTGTTCAAAAATCAATAGCCTTTGTATACATAAACAGTAGACCCACTGAGATAGAAATTGAGGAGTCAGTCCCTTTCACAATGGCACCCCCCAAAATAAAATACCTGGGAATCAATCTAACAAAGGCGGTGAAAGACCTCTACTCTGAAAACTACAGCACTCTGAAAAAGGAGATAGAAGATGATATCAAAAAATGGAAAGACATACCTTGCTCCTGGGTGGGAAAAACCAATATCATCAAAATGGCGATACTCCCCAAACTACTATATAGATTCAATGCAATCCTGATTGAAATCCCAACAGCACATTTCACAGATCTAGAGAAAAAAATCCAAACTTTCATCTGGAACCACAGAATACCTAGAATAGCAAAAACAATTCTAAGCAACAGGGACATGGTGGGGGGTATTACAACTCTGAACCTGAAACTATACTATAAAGCCATTGTGATAAAAACTGCATGGTACTGGCAAAGTAACAGACCTGAGGATCAATGAAGTAGATTAGAAGGTCCAGAAACTACTCCAGATATACTCAGCCACCTCATCTTAGACAAAGGAGCCAAAAATCCTCAATTGAGGAAAGCTACTAAAAATTCTTAAGAAGGTCTTTTAAAATGTTTACTTATAAATACTTAAGTCCAGAAGTAGATTTGAGTTAAATAATATAAATAGAAGAAAATCACCAGGAAGACATTTATTAAAAGTAAAGTCACTTAAAGGAGAAACAGGAATAAAATGTAAGACTTAGTTGCATAACCAGCACAATTTATACACAGTAAGTTCCCACGTAGAAACATTCAAGTTGTGGACATTAACAATTGGACTGTATAAAGCTCAGTTTGTCAGCTTACAAATGAATCCAAGTTATAAATAATTCTCCTAGAACAGAACTTGTTTGTAAGTCAGGAACTTACTGTACAGTATTTTATGTATTTTCAAATGGGGAGGTCAGGCACTTGACTTTTAGAAGTCTGATAGGTCAGGTATTAAGAAATTGTTAAGAGTCATGTGATCTATTAAAAAAACACACAGAAGCACACATACACACACATGTTACCCTATCCACTCTTCTTTCTGGATCTCTTTGGTAAATATTATCTTTTTTAGCTAACATATAGAAATCTACAGGGAAGTTATTTAAGATTATACTTTCAGACATTTGATAATAAAAACTGACCTCTCATGCTCTTAAGTGGAAAATATATATCTGCCAAAATGCTGTGCTGCCCTTGTTAGAAGTAAGGATAGAACAGCGAATCATTCAATTGTCATCATCTTTAGTTCTATTTGCCCAATTCTGTGTTGTAAAAAAATGGCAATCACTGCAGACATGAGTTAAGACTGATTATATTTCTTATAATTTTACATATTTAGGCTGTTTTCCCTGATGAAATATCCGAATTTTACCATGTGGGATTAAGCGTAGGGATAAAGAATTAAAATGTATTATAAGGGTAGGAGAAAGATATCGGAGCCCTTCTTTCCAGACTGCAGCCTCACACCACCATCCCCCAGTTTTGGGGATAATCATTCTTAAGCCACAATCTGAAAAACTATGTACTCAAATAAGGCTTCTCTTTATAAGTTGATAATCTTAGCCTTTTGTTACAGTGCTGGAAAGTCAACAGCACTTCTAGCCAAAGATTCTGATCCTGAAAACATAGTGGATGTGGGTAGAAAACTAACAAAGTCTTAAGTAGTGAACAAACCAGGTATGGTTTTGAGTGTCAGGAAACACTAAAGTTAGAATTTAACTGCTCTAAATCCACTTATAGCCTGCGTGGTAGTTGTACAGCAACTTTACTCAATGTGTCACTCTTATTCTCTCTAGTAGCTTCAATTTCTGGGTTTTTCAGTTCTTGTAAAAGAGTACAGATCTTTGAAGATATCAGTTATACCTTTTACATCTCCTTCTGTAACTCATCTTAGTCATTTCCCCATGTATCTCATCATATATGCATGAATTAGTTAAGTGTATGTTTCTTATTCTACTATGCATTCCAGTTCTAATAGGCAAACTAGAAAATGTCAATTTAGCTATATCCATAGCATACATCCAATAAATATTTGATAGATTTGCATTAAATTGGTAATGAAAGTTAGCACAAGAATTGGATGCTGAAAAGCAAAAGAAAACTCAGTGGATCCAGCCCAATTGAAAGGTAAAGCAAGCCTGCATTATTGCTACTTTCCACTCGCCCCACACTATGACATTTATGTGCTTGTTTTTTAGGGCTCCAGAGCAGAGTGACCAAGAACATTTGACTTGGGAAAAGGGAGTCAGGAAATTGTTCACCTTCTTGATCATTTTGTCAACCCCTCTTTCCCAAAGGAGACATTTATGTAGCCCAATAACTTTATTAAGCTGAAAGAAAATATATCTTCATTTTCTTTCTCTATAATTTCCATAGAAAGCACACAGTTTGCAAGCATTTTTATAGAAGGAAGGAATCTTGAAAATAAACTTTTTATATGGTAGCATGTGAAATGTAGTTAGTGAATCCATTGTTGGCAACGTCAGCATAAAATGGATGAAAAAAGATTACTTGGGAGAAAAAGAGGAAAGAGAAAAAAAGGGAGAGAGGAAAATACAGGAGATCTATAATGACTTTAAAATTATTATGTAGAGCTACTTGTGCCATGAATGATAAATGAACAACTAATCTATGTCATACAGTATAATATATTGAAAGCCAAATACCAACAATGTAGGAGCATTTAAAAGCAACTACAACTAAATAATAGCAAGACAGTCAGGGTATAAAGGAAAATTAGATTTATGAAAAAGTAAAGTATTCTTAAAGAATATCCACAAAATCAGAGATGTAAAAATGCATTATACCTTAAACTGATGAAGAAAATGTTATAAATCAAATCTTCCTGCTTAGAAGTTCTTCCAGTGCTTGGAATTTTATTTCAAGAGAAAGTATTTTTGAATTAAATGTCATAAATCTGAGTATTTTATGCACTATTGTCACTTTATCCACTTGGTAATAGATCATAAGACTCCATGAAGAGCTTCCGGCCGCCTTCAGTCTTCTCATTGCTGTCAGTGTGACCAGTGTCCTTGCCCCTGAAAGGCTGTTTCTTTGGTGTCACCCACGCCCTCCTCTCAGTCAGAGCTCTCAGCATGGCTGAGTTTATTGCTACTCTTAGCAATTGATTTGAATTCTTTGGCTGTGACACTGTCACTGGCCAACATATTTCCTATAGCAGTTTTATGCATAAACATGAAGCAGCCTTAGTCTTGAATCAAGTTGTCAATCTCATTCTTGGGAAAGAGGAAATGAATGTCATTATGAACAAATGGTGTTTTAATGTCAGATATGCACATTTAAGTTTTTGCATCAAATTTAATTTTGTTAAAATTCAAGGCAATGAAGTGACTCCCCCCCCCAAAAAAAAACCCCACAAAAACAGAAGAAACCTGTTCCTAACAACGTAAGGGTGTTGGTATTTACTTTGACTGCTGAGGTAGAAGTAGACCTGGCATGAGGTATACATTATAATGGCCCTTTGCATCTGTCTCTATTTTTCTCCCTCTGTTTCTTTCCCTCTCTCTTCCTTCCCCCCACTGCTATTCTGAACATCATAAACAGGGTACTTTAGCTGACAGCACACATCACAATCATTATGAGTCAGAGCTTTTAATGAAGTGGATCACCCAAAGGAAAAGCCATGGGTACTGTAGCCTTGCAGTCACCTTTTCATTGTAGCTTCAGGTTGTGGGAACTATGTGTGTAAACCATACACACCTAAGAAAATAGTTATTTCTTGTGCTGTTAAGAAAACACCAACTCAGATTAAAAAAATCATTCTGTCCACTCTGAATATGAAGTTTTGCTTATATAGAAAATAAGAGTAGGGAAATGTGTAAGTTGTGTAAAATAGAAATTATCCCAGTTGTAACAGATGTACTGTTGGTAAGAAGAGAAACAAAAATGACAGGAACATTCAACACCTTTCAGGAACTTTTCAGTTTATGCTGTAAAAGTGGTTATATATTGGCCACCAGATAATGCTGGGTCATCTTTGCAAAGGTTCTATATAAACCTACATTGCATTTACATTATACCAGAATACACAAGGTTTCCAGGACAGAAGAAGATATGGCCAGATCAAAATCTGCCTCTAACTTTGTCAAACTTGGATAAACAATTTTAACTAATTTGAACTTGCTTGCTTATGTGCGACGTTTATACATTAATATCCATCTTGGAATATCTTTTGGGAAATCTGAATGACATAACTTACATGAGCAGCTAGTATACCACAGATGTTCAGTTAAACAATTGCTACCCACATTTGTTCGCAGGCACTTGGGTCAGCAGTGAGGCGTAGCAATGACTCATGGAGGAGGCTGCAGGAGAGAAGGTGGTAAGAAAGGGGGAAGCAAATAGTAACCAAACGATGGATTTCTCATTGCTTTTCAACTTTGTCCTTTGTACTTTTACATCAGTTGTGAAGATAATGGAGCCTGAGAGCAGTGCGAAGACTGCACTGATTTTTGTGTCTGGCTTTTTTAAAAAATAATTTTCACAAAATTTCCTAATCTCAATGACTGATATTTTTGAAACTGTGGATAAGGAAGAATTGTAAATACTGCATAACCTGCATGAATTGGTGAACAGGATTTTATTTTATTTGAATTAGTTATCTTGAGGCTAATACGAGCATGTTCTGGGTATTAATTTAGTTTAAATTGTTCCCCCTTATACTGTCTTGGTTTCTATGGAGACTTTTTTTTTTTTTTTTTGAGACAGGGTCTCGCTTTGTAGTGCAGGCTGGCCCTGAGCTCAGCCTCAAACTCACATCACAGCAATCCTCCTGCCTCTGCCTCCTGAGTGCTGCGATTACAGGCATGAGCCACCACGCCCGGCACTGTGGTATGTGGTACTGGTTGCTGCTGGGTGTGGGTCTCCATATTGTATGTGGTTAACCAGGGAATCGAACCTGGGTCCTAGCGCTTGCAAGACAGGCGCCGGAACCACTGAGCTAAATCCCCAGCCCTCTATGGAGACTTTTGCTCTGGTTTAGTGGTATATAACTGTTTCCTCACCTTTTCATTTCCTGAAATAGCTCTATGTACAGTATCTAAATTTTGACTGATATAAATCAAAGTGCATGCTTTGCTTTCAGTAAAGTTCCCTATTTCAACACATAGGCTGGACTTTTCTTTTTAATGCATTAAACATCTGTTATTGCTAATAAGGATAAAATGTCACATGTTAAAAACAGTAAGCTATTAACAGTGCACATTTTAAACATTTTTGAAGTTATTTGTGTTAGAAATGCAGTTACTTTTTTCTTTTGGTTTTTGGCAGAGCCTTAACCATGAATATGCCAAATAAATAAAAATAAATATGCATGTTAAGATATGAAATGACAATGTAAACTTTTTGAGCCTACTACATTTGTCAGGTACTAGTGCATCCTTTAGAAAATTGCATGTTATTATCATTTATTCTTTATATTACCTCCTTTTCTCTTTGTATCTGTTACACACACACACACACACACACACACACACATTACTCTGTGATTCCCTTGAGACTAAATAACAAACAACACTGTTACACTAATTGTTTAAAAATCTGGAGTGTCCTCAGAAATGGTAACTACATTCCCGGCTGGTTGAAAACATTAGGTATGATCATTGCTGAACATTAATTAGTACAGATGAGTGTTAGTGAGAGAGAGTAGACAGAGACAGAAGGGAAGAGGAGGAAGGACGGAGGGAGGGAGGGATCCTAAATTACGGATGAGCTTCTCTGAAATGTTTACTCCCCTATCAGTGGAACTCAAGCGCAGAATTACTGTGTTATTCCTTTAAAATTTTGAACTCTACTTATTTAACGTTAAATTTCATTCTCATTTTTTCTAATTAATATTTCTGAGGAGAACCATCAAAATATGTTTTTATTGAAAACAGGTTTATGAAAGTATGCCTCTGAATTACAAAGACCTCTTTGATGTAAAATAATACAAAAACTAGCAAGCAAATCCAGGCTTTTGGAAGTCAGGGTAATGGATACCCTTGCACGGAGAAAGGGGCGATGATCTGAAGCCTTCCAGTGTGTTAGCAAGTTTCTGCTCTCTAGCACCAATGGTAAAATGATCATTAGCAGAATACTGCTCCTCAGTATCTCAAGCGCCTAATTTATTTATTTATTTATTTATTTTTATTTTTGAGATAGGGTCTCACTTTTGTGGTTCAGGCTGGCCCTGAGCCCAGCCTTGAAATCACAGCAATCCTCCTGCCTCTGCCTCCCAAGTGCTCGGGTTACAGGTCTGAGCCACCACACCTGGCACTGTGGTGTATATAGTGGTTCTGATTGCTGGTGGGCGTGAGTTTCCACACTTGCTCATTGAAATTGAACATAACTTTGTCATTTTTTAATCCTAAGAGGGTGATAGTGAACCTGGAAAATACAACCAAGCACAAAAAACAACCAATTCTGCTCATTTTGAATGAGATAATTTATGTAAATAGGTAGTATACCATAGTTGTTTAATAAATTAATCACCACCCAATTTGTTGGGAGGTACCCATATTTCCAGAGGGGAGTAATAGTAACTCGTGGAACAGATTGTAGGAGGAGGGTGCCTGAAAAGGTGGAGAAAAAGACTAGCATGTACCAGAACATTTACACTTAGGGATGTAAAAATAGACACATACATGTATCTGCATATACACGGCCCCATGACACTGAAATAGAATCGTGATTTATATATTCCTTTATAACATACTTTTCTTTCATTATTTATTATCATCATTTTATAGCACAAACTATTATTCTATATTATACTCATGATGCTTCCAACCATTTGAAATAAGGCCTCCCTTTTTTAAACATTATTTTTTTTAGTTATTTTTAAACAAAATGGTCAGAAGTGCTGACCCTTGTTTTGTAACCGCGTTCAGTCCTCTGTTCACAGGAAGAGATGGTGCTGACCAGAACTTGGGCTAACTTTACCCAAAAGATTGACAAGGCTCAGGAACTTTGAGAGAACTTAAGCCAAATGTTAGATAGATATTCAGCAAAGTTTTACCATTTTTAAAGGCGTATATTATAAATAATACTGATATGCCTATTTTGTCACCCAGTCTGGGCATAGCCTGGATTATTTCCCTGGGCTGAGTTTCAATAAGTGAAATTTCTATAGGCAAGCTGTAAGAACCCACAATATATCACAATATTGTAAAACTGGCTTAAATCTTGCCAATCACAACCAAGGTTCAGAGAGTGCCTCTGAATATTTCTAGCTTCTTTTCTGATAGGGTAACTTCTGTGAACTGCAGACACTTTTGAAGCTCCTAAAGAGGATACAGCTCTGCTCCCAGGGAAAATTCTGTTTTTCTCATTGAGTCAGTGACCCTCATCTAATCAAGGACTGTTCTGTAGGTTTTTGGAATGGCAATTCCAGACACTTTTTTTTTTTTTTCTACTGTCATCTGGCTCTTGGTCTCAGTAATTATATTCAGGCATTATATACTTATGAATGGCAGTGCTAGGTAAAGAATAGGTGTAATTCTCATGCTTGTTTTCACTATATACAAGGAAACCAACACCCACTTAAGCACGTATTTGGTGACAAAAGATGGGAATATTCAAAAAACATTAGCATTACAATTCATGAAGTTCAAAAAAGAGGTGCTTATTAAAAAAAAGAAAGACTCAATGTAAATAGGGTGAAGGGGGAAAATGTTGAGATTGTAACAAAAAAGTAAGGAAACAAATTTTATGTATATAGGGGGGTTGGTAGGGTGGGTAGGGCTATGGGAAAAATGAGAATTAAGTTGTGTCTTATACTGGTACAAATCCCCATTATGGAGTGCAATCATGATGTGTATATTTAATGTACCAATAAAGATTAAAAAAAAAGAAAAAAGAAAGAAAAAATGAAACTATGGAAGCATGGTAGAAAGAGAAAAGTCAAAGTTTCTGGTAGGAGTAAAATATTCACGTATGCACAATCCATTCTGAAATACGTGCAAAAGTGTTCTGAAGGAAACACTTTTGTGTGTATGCATTTTGCATATGTGTGAATCATACCCTGTGAGGAGGGGGTGAATTTGAAATCAGGAGTCTGAGGGTGTACAGGGTAAAGACCATGAGGTTTGGCCTGAGGTGTGGAGCATATTTTCATGTGGATGTAATTTGGAAAGATTTTTTTGTTGTGCTTTTGTTGTGTAATGCTTTTCAGTTTCAGGACGTTTTTCAGCCTGTTTCATGTTAACTTTTTCGGAGCAGTTGATTGCATTTGATGAAATGTAGTCTGCTAATAGGGGGGATGAAGTTTAATTTGTGGTTCTGTCATCTTGAAACAAAGTGGCATCCAGTATATATATTTTAACTGAGCTCATCTGCTCTAATTTTAATGGGCTTCAGCGAGATTAGGCAAATGAATAGTGATGAAAGAAATAGTGTGGCATGTTCAATACGATCTGCAATTAACAAAACCACTACTTGTCAAATGCTTGTTAACTGTAGTCACCACAATATTTGGGGCCAAAAATATGAACCCATGGTCAGAATATTTGAAATTGGGTATTTTGCCCAAGTCAGAAAAAATTTTAGTAAATTTCAGAAGGCCTTTTACCATCAGCCTTCAAATGAGCCACTTGAAGTTGAAACAGAGCTTTCACAAGGAACAGGACATTTAATAATTTTCCTTTCAACTTTCTAGGCAAGAAATAAAATTATTATATATAATGCTATACATGCAAAAAGAGTTACATATTTTTAAATGCTGAGAGATTGTTTGCAAGTTAAATATCACCTTGTTTTTAAAGGACTTGTTATTTTGTATACAAATAAATCTGGGCCAAAGAATTAAAAGCTTTTTCTGAAATATTGTAGAAATCCACTAGTTTCATGGTGTCAAGAATCTGAGTCAACTGAAACATTAAAAATGAGTATTAATGTTTAAAGATGACGTAGATGGCAGATATGATATAAGATGTCAAAAGACACACTGTAAAACCCATGATTTCTCTCTCAGGCTTGAAAAGGGCATAGCTCCTTTTCTTCTTTCCATTTTTTCCCTTTGTGGATAGTGGTAGAAAATATTTTTTGGGTAGATTAGGACTGTGGACTCATTGGGAACCTAAAGCAAAGTATGGCCACTGCATTCCAGGTTACTGGGTTGTGTGAGTTGTAGACTTTCTGATTCGTGTTAATCTGGATCTGCCATAAATAAGTGCCTGGTAAAGGAGGCAGTCCTTCTTCTCAGTTATTATTATCACCAATATCCCAGCTTTTAAGATGAATGTAGTGAAAACAATTTTCCAGAGACTTCACCATTGATGCTATAACATATTTCACTTGAAAAAAACCTTCTATGCAAATTAGAAAGCTTATTTTAGAACTTGAGGGTTTACAGTAACCTTCCCAGAAGATGGAGATTTTATTTACATATGTCATTGAGCAGAGGCCTCATCTTTCATATCTGTACTTGAAAAACTGGAGTCACCAAATAAGCAGTTAAAACTAGGCCCCAAATGGTATGCTATTTAGAAGGCTCTGGTTCTATTTAGGAAAAACAGACAGACTATTCGTATCACTTTTGTATGAGTCTTGTGAGTCCTTCTAAGAGGCTATCTCATTTTGTTCTGTGTACACATTCAATGTTGAAGTAATATAAGAAACAGTAGCAACATTGGCTAAATATTTACTTTTGTGTGGCTCTGTACCAAGCTCTTTATATTATTTTTTCTGTTTGTTTCAGTAACTTTGTGTTTATAGTTTTCATTCTGTAGATCAGGATGGATAGTTTAAGATAAGTAAATTATCTAATTTAGCAACTGGCAAAACTGGAAGATGTTAGTACTGCAAATCTATACTTGAGACTTTATCTGGCCAGACATGTCTCAGTATGCCTACACCAAAGGATCAGTCAGTTCATTCGGTTAGTTCTTGGTTATACAATTAAGTTTGGAGCTGAAAATCAAGTCTCTCTCTCTTTTTTTTTTAATTTTAAGAACCTCATAATATCATGCATAAAATCTAGTTTTTGCTTTCATGAAGTACTTGAAAAATCTGTAGAGTTAGACATAAGTATTTGTGACTAGGTCTTTAAAATTAATAATTTACACTTGCATTTTATTTTATAGATTCAAAGGATTGGCACCACAGTCATATGACTATTTTTAGTTTTTCATATTTTACTTTGAAATTATTATGTCACAAGACATTGCAAAGAAGAGTTCATTTTATGCCATATCATTTCTCCTTAAATATAATGATCATAATAACTTTTGTCCCCATAGACTTTGGATTCTGAGATCACTGGTGATGGGTAAATCTTAATTTTTCTATTTGATGGCTGATGGAATCTGGGAAGATTATGTTCTCTATCTGATAGTTTCCTGATTACTAGGGAAGAAACAATACTGTTTCTGAATTATCATGAGAAGTTTTAAAAGTGATGAACTCAGCAAAATGTTTAGAACATACACTGTCAAAAAACAAGCCATGCAAAAGATAAATTGGAATATAAATTACTATATGTTATTACAGATATTATTATTTCATCCAGACACAGTGACCCAATTATTTGCTTGTTCACTTTGGAAAAATTTTTTATTTGTCCAATAATTCACTAAACTACGAGACACATGGTCCATAGTTTGACTATGTGTTTGACACACAGTTCCAAATTTGACCAGTAACAAATAGAGATTAGGATTTTACTACCATTGGAAGAAATTATTAAATTATCCGTAGTAAAGCAATAATGCAGCCAGTCCTCCATGCAACACATTTCCATGATGCTTTTGCCTTCAGTTGTGCTCGAGCTGTTTGATCTGTCTCCGTATTCTCGTAGGCTTTTTCTTCCCTTTTGAAGACTGGAAATCAAAAAAACGGACTATCTGTAGCAGCTGCTTTGAGGTCATCTACGTTTGTTGGCTGCAGGTGGAAATCTCCTTCACTGAGCTCTAAATAGAAGGCTGTAAAATGTGGCCTTTGAGGGAGCCAGACCATACCAGCCTTTTGAATAATTTATCCTCCATGGAACGTGCTAAGGTGCTTTTGATCTTTGAGGGCAATATCTTTCAATGTGCTGTGGTGCTTCTATGTTCTTTTGAGGAACTGCAGCATCATACTGCTTTCAGTGATATGTGAAGGGATGTTTGAGATGGCACATGGAGATCTGATTCAATTGAGAAACAACTCTAGATCTTACTGAGATCCAAATGTGAAGATCAAGGTGCTTTGAAAACAGTATAGCACTAAGCAAACATAAGCCTTTTTATCGTGGTCATTTCTATCAAGTCATCCTCGGCTAATTCATGATTTCACTGAACGTTAAAACTTCACTGCCTTCAGGCAAATTCAGGGTAAGGTTGTACCAAGTGCTGGTGTGCTAAAATATATTCCTATTTTGCTTTTTCTTTTACTCCTCTATGGAATGCATTGAACACACAGAGTGAAAAATTTTGTATCACAGAGAACATTGTGGAAATTTATAGGCTTTGATTTAAAGAGACTTGAAGAGGTTTTTCCATTTTGCTGGCATTTTATTTCTGTCAGTTTGTGTTACTTCTTTCTCCTCCGCCGCCAGGTTTGGGTTTGAACTTCAGATTCAAAGAAAGCCCAAAGTCAAAACAAAATGGTCAGAAGTGCTGACTCTTGTTTTGTAACCGCGTTCAGTCCTCTGTTCACAGGAAGAGATGGTGCTGACCAGAACTTGGGCCTAACTTTACCCAAAATATTGGCAAGGTTCAGGAACTTTGAGAGAACTTGAGCCAAGTGATAGATAGATATTCAGCAAAGTTTTACCATTTTTAAAGGCGTATTTAAAATATTGTTTAATGAAACAGTGTCAGCGTTCAAAAAGTTGATGCAGTACTTAACATGCATGTTAATCTGCTAGCCCTAATAAAAATAAAAATTGATCTCCTTTATACCTTTCATAAAATAAATTCTCTTAATTTTAAATCACAGGTACCATGTAGAACTGTACATATAAAATGTATTGGTGGCCTCATCCTCTTTAAAATTCCTCTTGCAGATTTGTAAGGAAGAGGAAAAGTGTTCTAAAATTTTGCTTATCAAATTTCATCTCAGATTTTTTATAGCCATATTATAGGTCTCCCACAAGAGTGTTTTTTAACAAAGGAAATGCTGACAAATGTGATAATAAACACCAATCCGAGGTTCTTAATTGTATGTTCATGCAGGAGTTATGCATACTAGCAGAATATTTGGTTTTGTTTCCAGTGACACTTTTGCCAAAATTTGCCTTTGAGTTGGGCAACTAACTATAAAAGATGATCAGCTCGAATGGCTCCCTGTTGATGGAAAAGTCTTGTGATTATTTTCCTTTCCTTGGAAACACTAATTATGTCTTTCAAATATGATTTCATTTGGATTTTTCAGGGCTCACATTTCTGAATACTAATAGTAATCTGATAGTTATGGGGAACTCAGTTTGAGACCAGAAAGCAGCTTTTGGTCGGTAAGAAGCATATAAATAAATTGCCTCCAAGCAGCAATATTAAGATTTTTAATGTCCAAGTAACTTTAAGTTGCAAAAATCAACTATTAAAATTGCCAGAAGTAATTGACATTAGGTTTAAAAAATCTGGGGAGAGTTATTAAAACAAGAATCAGTGCCCACTCATCTTCCTATCAATGTGAGTAGATAATATAAATAATAAAACAATTCTGAGAGAGTACTCGTTGACTACTACATTTTTATGAGAAAGTACACTAACTATACAAACCTAATAAAAACACTTGTTTAGAAAAGTTGAGGGATCAAAAAGAACTGAAGGGAGTTGTACCATCTTCTTTTACCTATGAATATTTGGACGTAAGGAGTGAGTGAATCCACTTCTGTGTCTCAGGTCCTTAAAAATATTCAAATTAGTCTACTGGTCTAATTATGAAAATGTCTTCAGTCACTTTATATTTTGGGACAGGTAAAAACTTAAAACATTTATAAAAAGTTAGAGTTTTAGGAGAAGTGGATGTAATTCCAGTACTAATGGAGAAATATTTTTTCATCTAGAAGCAGCTTACATATCATTTACTAAGCTGAAGAGGCTTTCACTACTGAAATAATATGTGCCTATTAAGAATGTCACAGAGCAGATTAGAATAGGAGGAAGATGATTAGCGATGAGGGAAGGGTTTGTTCACTCTTTAGGATCCAGTGGCACTGATGGCCTTTGGTCCCTATAATTTTGTTTTATTTAAGTTTTCAAAACTGGTTATTTCAAGATAATATTAGGAATTCTTAGAGTTGAGATGGATCTTTAGAAAATGATAATTTCTTGGAAGACTTGAAGGGACCTTCTCTAAGCTCTTTCAATTTAGAACTCATCAACACACTATTTGCAGAAAATTAACACTTAACTGAATGAATGATTCACTGCAGATATGCGTGGAGGATAGAGAATCCATAAGGAGTTGAGAACAATACTGTTCAATGATGAATTAAGAAATAACATTTTCCTTTCACATACCAAGATAAGTGATTGAAAATATGCCTTAAAATAGAAATATGTTATTCTAGTTATCTAGAAAGTTTCTTAGAAGAAGAGATAAAGGACAATTTTACTTTTTAAAACTGATATAGACATTATCTAAGTCCTATTTATTTTAGTAGAGGCTTCTGGGAAGATTCTGTTGTTATTTGGTCTTACCTGTTCTCTTACCTGTTTATCTTGATATTCTTAGAGCAGAGGTGAAAAGGAAGTGGAAACAAAACCAAAAACAACTGTTGGGGGAAAGAGTTTTGTTTCAGAACTAAGCCAGCAGCTCTGGACAGGAGAACCAGGGAAAGTTTTGCGTGTCCTGAGTGCTGATGAGCAGGCAACTTCTGGGAAGTCTCCCGGGATGGAGTGTAACTAGCCGGCTCTCCCAGGAGGGAAATCTGGCCATTTGTATCACAAAACTTACATGTTTACTTTATCCAGAAATTTCAACTTGAAATATATAATATCACGAATTATAATAGAGAAGACATTTATGAGAATGTTCTTTGTAGTAGTATTTATTTTTTAGAGGAAATATTTCAGCTATTTACCTGTAAAAGATTGGAGTTTAGTTGTGATACTTGGATATGACCATAAAATAGAAGTCAAAATCATGTTTTAGTAGTATTGAAATCCAAGGGAAAATACTCATTTTATAATGCATATTTTTAAAATATCCCAGATTTGTTAAACACAAACTGCGTATGAAAAAAGACTAGAAGGAAATAGACGAAAATGTCAGTAGTACGGTAGCATGGAGTGATTTAAACTTTATTTTTCAAACTTTTGTTTTGCAGCTTTGTAGAATGACTATATATTAGTTTTTAGTAAAATGGGAACTATTTCATAAGTATCATAAAAGTATGGAAGGGAGAATTGCGCGCGTGCATGAGCGCTGATGGACGCGTGTGTCCAACACAAAGTGTTTCGTTGACTACTTAGGGATTTATCCTGCAGGATGAATGAATTCTCAGGGACCGGAGACTGTCACCCACTACTCAAGCCTCTCTGAAGGACCCAGTTGAGTCGCTAGGACTCACGCAGAGGACAGTTCTAAAGGAGAGGAAGGACTATGAGCCCACACGGACTTAAGCCTCATCCACACGGCAGGATTTTTGCAAAGGATCAGACAGCGTCTCTTGATAGTCTGCCTTCTCCTAGTCTCCAGGCGCCCTTTCAAGGAAAGCGATCTTCTTGTCACAGCTTTACTACATGCACTCTGGAGTCCGAGTGCTTCAAAAGCTGGACCTTTCTCCAGGGGACAGTATGGTTTCCTAGCCGGGAAGGGAGGTGCGGGACTCCCGAGGCCACACAGGGGACGCGAACACAGCTGTTGGTTCTGGGAGGAAAGTCAAAGCGCGAGGCGCCTGCGCTCTGGCTCGGACCGAGCCTGCGGTGGCCGGGACACAGTGGCTTCCGCGACCGCACCAGGCCTGCATCGCTCGGTGTGGGGGTGAGGAAGGGAGGGGGAAGAAGTGGAAGAGGGGGAG
>PVIR01005626.1:0-70910 GCA_004026965.1 Petromus typicus | reverse complement strand
TGACCTATTTATTTCACTTATGAGGATATCCTCAAGGTATGTCCATTTAAGTAGAAATGATTCAAACTTATCATTTTTTATGGCAGAGTAATACTCCATTCTGTAGAAGAACCACAGCTTTTTTATCCAGTCTCCAGTTGATGGACATTTGGGTTGTTTCCAAGATGTAGCAATCACAAATTGGGCTGCTATAAACATGAGTGCACATATGTCACTGTGATATGAGTCTTTTAATTCTTTTGTGTATATACCTAGCAGGGCAATGGCCAAGTCAAATGGGACCTCAAATCCTAGCTTTTTGAGGAATCTCCAAACTGATCTCCACAGGGGTTGTACGAATCTACAGTCCCACCAACAGTGGAGAAGGGTTCCTTCTTCTCCGCAGCCTCGCCAACATTTGCTGTTGGCTGTATCTGAAATGGCAGCCATTCTATGTGGAGTGAGATGAAATCTCAATGTTGTTTTCATCTGCATCTCTTGAATGACTAATGATGTTGAGCATTTCTTCATATGCTTCTTAGCTGCTCTTACCTCTTCCTCTGAAAAATATCTGTTCATTTCAGATGCCCATTTTTGAATTGGGTCTTTAAATATGGGTGAGCTGATTTTTTTGAGCTCTTTATATATTCTAGATAATAGCCCTTTGTCTGAGGAACAGCTGATAAAGATTTTTTCCCACATTGTTGGTTGCCTTTTTGCTCTGTTGGTGGTTTCCTTTGCTGTGCAGAAGCTTTTTTAAAAAATGAGGTCCCATTTGTTGATTTCTTCCAATTCCTGTGCTATAGAGGGTTTGTTCATGAAGTCTTTCCCTAAGCCAATGTCTTTGAGAGTTTTACCTAACCTGTTTTGCAACAGGTTTAGAGTGTCTGTTTCAATATTTAGGTCTCTTATCCACTTTGATTTTAGCTTGGTACACGGTGAAAGAGTTAGAGCTAGTTTTAGTCTTTGGCAAGTTAAAGCCCAGTTTTTCCAGCACCATTTGTTAAAGAGGCTATCTTTCCTCCATGGAGGATTTTTGGCTCCTTTGTCAAAGATGAGGTGGCTCAGTGTATCTAGAGTAGTATCTGGACCTTCTAGTCTACTCCATTGATCCTCAGGTCTGTTACTTTGCCAGTACCATGCAGTTTTTATCACAGTGGCTTTATAGTATAGTTTCAGGTTCAGAGTTGTAATACCCCCCCACCGTGTCCCTGTTGCTCATAATTGCTTTGGCTATTCAGGGTCTTTTGTGGTTCCAGATGAAAGTTTGAATTTTTTTCTCTAGATCTGTGAAATATGCTGTTGGAATTTCAATCGGGATTGCGTTGAATGTGTAGAGTAGTTTTGGGAGTATAGCCATTTTGACAATATTGGTTCTTCCTACCCAGGAACAAGGTATGTCTTTCCATTTTTTGATATCATCTTCTCTCTCCTTTTTCAGAGTGCTATAGTTTTCAGAGTAGAGGTCTTTCACCTCCTTTGTTAGATTGATTCCTAGATATTTTATTTTTTGGGGTGCTATTGTGAAAGGGACTGACTCCCCAATTTCTATCTCAGTGGGTCTACTGTTTGTGTATACGAAGGCTATTGATTTTTGAATGTTGACCTTGTAACCAGCTACGCAGCCAAAATTGGCGATTAGGTCCAGCAGTTTTTAAATTGAGTTTTTAGGATCCTCTAGGTAGAGTATCATGTCATCAGCAAATAATGACAATTTAACTTCTTCTTTTCCAATTTTTATTCCTTTTATTTCTTTCCCTTGCCTAATTGCTATGGCTAATATTTCCAGAACTATATTGAACAGAAATGGTGAGAGAGGACATCCTTGTCTTGTTCCTGATCTTAGCGTGAAAGGTTTCAATTTTTGACCATTTAGTATGATACTGGCTGATGGTTTCTCATAGATAGCTTTTATTAGTTTGAGATACAGACCATCTATTCCGATCTTCTGTAGGGTTTTGAACATAAATGGGTATTGTATTTTGTCAAACACTTTTTCTGCATCAGTTGAGATGACCATATGATTTTTGTCCTTAAGCCTGTTAATATAGTGTATAACATTTATTGATTTACGTATGTTGAACCATCCTTGCATCCTTGGGATGAATCCAGCTTGGTCAGGGTGCATAATCTTTTTGATAATTCTCTTTTGATAATTCTCTATTCTGTTTGCCAGTATCTGATTGAAGATTTTTGCGTCGATATTCATTAGAGATAATGGCCTGTAGTTCTCTTTTTTGGTTGGGTCTCTCTCTGCTTTTGGAATCAGGGTAATGGTTGCTTCCAGGAATGAGTTTGGGAGTACTGCTTCCCTTTCAATTTCACTGAAGAGTTTCAGAAGTAGAGGCACTAACTCTTCTTTCAAAGTTTTATAGAATTCAGCAGTAAAACCGTCAGGTCCAGGGCTTTTCTTTGTTGGCAAGTTTTTAATTACATTTTCAATTTCACAGATTGTTATTGGGGTGTTTAACATTTCTATATCTTCTTTATTCAGCTTTGAGAGTTCATATGTGTCTAGAAATCTATCCATTTCTTCTACATTTTCCATTTTATTGAAGTACAAATGTTCAAAGTAGGTGTTTATTATCCTCAGGACTTCCTGTGGGTCGGTAGTAATTTCTCCGTTCTCATTCCTAATAGCATAGATAAGGGCCTTTTCCTTCCTTTGTTTAATGAGGTTGGCTAAGGGTCTATCAATTTTGTTTATTCTCTCAAAGAACCAACTTTTTGATTCATTGATTTTTTTGAACCGTTCTCTTGGTTTCTATTGCATTAATTTCTACCCTGATCCTTATAATTTCTTGCCTATTGCAAGCTTTGGGTTTGTTTTGCTCCTCTCTTTCTAGTTGCTTGAGGTTCAGCATTCAATTGTTTATTTGAGCTTGCTCCGTTTTCTGGATGTAGATTTTCAGTGCTATGAATTTTCCTCGTAGAACTGCTTTCATTGTGTCCCATAAATTTCTATATGTTGTACTGGGGTTATCGTTTGGTTGTAAGAATTGCTCAGTTTCTTCTCTAATTTCTTCTGTGACCCGTTGGTTGGTCAGCAGAGTGTTGTTCAGTTTCCATGTGTTTGTGAAGATCCTGGGCTTTCCTTTGCTATTCAGCTCCAATTTCATGGCACTATGGTCCAATTTCAGGGCACTATGGATAACTTCAATCCCTTTATATTTGCTTAAACCTGTTCTATGAACAAGCACATGATCTATTTTGGAGAATGATCCATGAGCAGCTGAGAAGAATGTAAATTCTGACTTTGTGGGGTGAAATACTCTGTAGGCATCTATTAATTCCATTTGCTGAAGAGTCTGGTTGAGCTCAAAGATTTCCTTAGTGACTTTTTGTCTAGTCGATCTGTTTCTTTGTGACAGTGGGGTATTGAGGTCCCCTACTATTATTGTATTGGAGTTTATCTGGTTTTTCAAGTCCGATAATGTTTGTTTTATATAGTTGGGTGCATCAGAATTTGGAACATAGATATTTAAGATTGTGATTTCTTTGTCTTGGATTTTTCCCTGAACTAAAAGATAGTGTCCATCTTTATCTCTCTTTATCAGTTTTGGCTTGAAGTCTATTCTGTCTGCAAATAAAATCGCCATCCTGCTTTCTTGCTGTTTCCTGTCGCATGGAGTATTGTTTTCCATCCTTTTACTTTCAGTCCATGGATTTCTTTCTGAATTAGGTGTGTTTCTTGTATGCAGCAGATTGTAGGATCTTGCTTTTTGATCCACTCTGCCAGTCTGTATCTCTTAATTGGCGTGTTGAGTTCATTGACATTAATGGTTATGACTGATATAGGTAAATTTAGTGCTGCCATGTTTTCCTGTTTTTGGCTGTGTTATTCTACTTTTGCCCTTTCCCCATCAGTTTCTTGTTTGGTCCCATGGGTTGACTTGGTTAGGTCTCATGGATTTGTAACTTTCCTTATTTTTCTCCAAGATATTCTTTAAAATGTTTTGGAGCACAAGTTTTGTATTTGTGAAATTTTTCAGGTGTTCTTTGTCATTGAAGTATCTTATTTCCCCATCAATTTTGAAGGATAGTTTTGCAGGATATATCAGGCTGGGTTGGAAGTTGTTTTCCTTTAGGACTTGAAAGACTTCACTCCAGGCTCTTCTTGCATTGAGTGTTTGAGTTGAGAAGTCCACTCTGATCCTGACGGGCTTCCCTTGGAATGTAACTGTTTTCTTTTCTCTGGCTGCTTTCAATATTTCATTCTTTGTTTGGATATCTGGGACTTTTATGATGATATGCCTAGGTGTAGATTTTTTCATGTCACAGGCATGTGGCGTTCTATATGCTTCATATATTTGTATGTCCAATTCTTTACCTTTTTCTGTGAAGTTTTCTGCCATTATCTCTGTGAGTAGCTTTTTGATGTCTTTAGCATTGTCTCCTGCTTCCTCAGTGACTCCAATCAATCTTATGTTATTCTTTGAATCCTCTAGGAGTTGTTGGATTGACTTTTCATTATCGCTTGCTTTTTTCCATAGATTATGCCTTTCCAGTTCATTGGTTGAGATCCTGTCTTCTAGGTCTGAAATTCGGTCTTCTGCCAAATTTTCATTCTATTGTTCAAACTTTCATTTTCTTTCTTAATTTCCTGGGCTTCTGCTTGTAGGTGTTGAAAAGGTTCCATTGCTTTTGCTATCTTGGATTCTATCAACTCCATGATTTCCTCTTTAGCTTTATTAATCATCGTGTTGACAGTGTCCAATATCTCTGCTTTCATCTCAGAGATCAGTTCTGATTTCCATTTTACTAGATCTGCTTTGGTTACCATTTCCGAGGACCCTGGAGACTGGCTTTCAAACTTCTCTCTTTTCCTTCCCCCTGTGTTACCTTGAGGTGAAGATCTTTGTATTTGAGACTTTGAGTGTTTCCTCATCTCTGAGTTTTTGTCCTAGCTGTTTTTTTTGGCTTTGTACCTGCCCTGTTTTCTGGCGATGTTTGTTGAAAGTCTCTTTCCTCCTAATAGTTAGGAACCTTAAAATATCAGTGTTTCCTGGGTTGTTCTTTACAGTTTGTATTGGGACCTAAAGAAAAACCCTTAGTTCTGGCACACCATATGAGGCACTCAATCAATACAGTCAGAACACCTTCTCCCGTCCGCTTTAGAGACGGGAAGGTTCTGGCTCCTGCACTGCTACAATGGCTCTGCCTGAGGTTCCAATGGGCCCACCTGCTCACCAATACAGAGTCTCTGGGCTTATTTGTGCAGTCGGCCTGGAGGCCAGTAGGCTGTAGGCCCTGTGCAGCTGCAGTGGTACTAGCTTATATTCCAACAGGCTCACCTACTCACCAGTACAAGGTCACTGGATGTGCTTCTGCAGTTGACGTGGAGAAAGTCAGACTGTGACCTGCTAAACTCAGTCCCTGGGTGCTCTTCCAGTGTGGGCCTGGAGGCCAGCAAAGTCCAAGCCCGGCGTGGATTAAATGGCACAGTCGCCATTTCCAGAGCCGCCCACTGCTAACCTTAGTCCCTGGGCACTCTTCCGGCGTGGGCCTGGAGGCCAGTAAGCTCCAACCCCGGCGCAGATTCAGTGGCACAGTTGCCGTTTCCAGAGCTGCCCGCTGCTAACCTTAGTCCCTGGGCGCTCTTCTGGCGTGGGCCTGAAGGCCAGTAAGCTCCAACCCTGGTGCAGATTCAATGGCGCAGTTATGAAATGAGTTTTAAAGTATTTCTTCTTTTTGTTTGTTTGTTACTAGGGGTCGAACTCGGGACCTTGTACCTGCTAGGCAGGTGCAGTACTACTGAGCTACATCCCTGGCCCTCTTTTCCATGTTTTAGAGGTTTTGAAGGATTGGTATTATCTTTGTTAAACTTTTGGTAGAACACATTAGTGAAGATTTCTTTCCTGGGCTTTTTTGTGTGCGTGTGAGAAGTTTTTAGCTTCTGATTTAGTCTTTACTTTTTAAGTCTTTGCAGATTTCCTGTGTCTCATGTCAGTTTGGTGGTTTGTGTTTCTGGAAGTTTCTCCATGTAGAACAGTTTATCTGTTTGTTGTAATACAGTATTTATCATAATGCCTTACAGTCCCTAATGTTGGCAATAATATCCCTTCTTTGATTCCTTTTAGTTTAGATGTGTTGTGTTACCATTTTCATTTGTGGCTGTGTTTTTCAGTATCTCTTCTGATTTCTTCAGTGACCTATTGGTTGTCTAGGAGTATATCATTTAATTTCTACATTTTTGTGAATTTTTCGCTTTCCTTCTGTTATTGATTTCCTCATTCCTTCCTCTGTGATCAGAGAGCAAACTTCATGTGATTTCAGTCCTTTGTAATTTATTGAGACCTGCCTGGTAACTTGACATGCAGTCTGTCCTGGGGAGAGATCTGTGCGCATTTGAGAAAGTGAGTGTTTGGCTGCTCGGGGTGGAGTAGTCCAGGATGTCAGGTCCAGTGTTAGTGTTCAGTATTCTATTTCCTTGTTTTAATCTTTGGTGTAGCTATCTTAGCCATTATTGAATGTGAAGTCTCTAACTTTTGCTGAAGGGACCATTTTCTTCAATTTTGTCAGCTTTTGATTCATATATCTTGGAGATCTGTTGTTAGGTACACGATAGTGGGTTATGTGTCTTTTGTGCATTGATCCATGTATCATCATTGAGTGTCCTTCTTTGTCATCAGTAAAATTTTTGTTCTAAAGTTGGTTTGATGTTAGTCATCCAGAGGAAGCTTTTCCAGCTCCCTTTTGGTTTCTGCATGTGTAATATGTCTTTTATCACCATTTTATTTTCAACCCATAACCTATTTGAAGCTTTGAATCTAAAGTTTGCATTTTCAGAACATACAGTTAGATCATTTTATAAAATCATTCTGCTAGGCAGGCATAGTGTCACATGCCTATAATCTCAGTACTCAGGAGACTGAGGCAGGAGAATTTCTGGGAGTTCAAAGTGAGCCCAGCTAGATTACATTGTGAGTTGAAGGACAGCCTGAGATATATAGTGAGACCTTGTCTCCAAAAAAAAAAAAAAAAATCATTCTGCCAATCTTTCGAAAATTTAATCCACTCACATCTAAATTAATTAGTAATGTGGAAGCACTTCTGCCATTTAAAATTTTGCTATATGTCATATTTTTGTTCCTCAGTATTTCTACTACTACTTTCTCTTGTTTCAATTTTTAAATACCATACCATTTTGACTGCCTTCTTTTCTATTTTAGTTATTTTCTTAGTAATTGCTCTATGGATTACAATTGACCCCTTACTCTTTTTAAAAATCTGGTTTGTATTAATATGAATTTAATTTCCGTAGTATGCAAGAACTCTGTCCCAGTGTTTCTCCATTTCCTTTCTTTCCCTTTTTGCTCTTACGGATACAGGTTGCATCCTTATTCATTTCGTGTTTATCAACCCAGATTGGCAGTTACCACTCTGTGCGATTGTCTTTTAAGTCAGATGAGAGGAAAAAAGATCCTAGAAACAAAAAAAATACATTTATACTGCCTTTGTAGTCACCCATGTGGTTACTTCCTCAGTGACCTTTTATTCTTTGTGTAGATTCAGGCGACTTTGTAACGTGCTTTCATAGTGTGTGAAGGGCTTCCTTTCATGTGGATCCCCATCTGCGTTCTTTGTCTCTGACAGTTGGAACAGGCCATGTCTAAGGTGTGGATCTCTTTCAGTTCACTCTACTTGGAGTTCACTGAGCTTTATGGAAACATAGATTAGTGTTTTTCATCAAGATGGTCAAGTTTTCAGCCGTTATTTTTTTCAAACAGCCTCTCTGTTCCTGTCTCTCTGTTTTCTTTCTGGTGTTCCCATTGTGTGTATGTTGCTGTACTTAAGAGAAGAGGCTCTGCTGTCTGCCTACTGTGGTTTTGCAACCAACAACCTCCAACTCGCTGTTCTAACTCAGGGGTCCTGACCCAACGGTCAGGTTGGCCATGCAAGTGAAAAGCAGGCTTTCTGTGGGTCAGGGACTCAGGCAATTGAAAGGTTAGAGACCAAGCTAGGTTGTCGTGGTGCATGTGTATAATTCCAGCACTATGAGAGACTGAGGCAGAGGGATCTAAGTTCAATCCCAACCCACACAAGACAGTGTCCCAAAACAAGGTTGGAGGCCTCTGTTGGTGATGGTGTGTGTATCCTGAGCGGGACAGTCCTTACCAGAGATAGACCATTGAACTAATGGGTATGGTTTATTCTCTCTCTGCAGGTTCAACGTCAACAACACTATCCTTCACCCGGAGATCGTGGAATGGTGAGTGTGCTGTGGCCACCTTGGCTTCTTGTTGGGGCCAGTTCCTTCAGTGGGAGACCAGGCAGTTTCCTGTCTGCCCATCAGTGAGCCACTCAGCACACTCAGAAAGTTAGTCCAAGAACTTCCTGCTCCAGCTGTGTCCATTTTGCTTGAGGCTTTTGTTGGGTGTTTTTTTTTTTTTTTTCCCAAAAAGGCACAAGTCATCGACTATCAATTAAATTTCACTTATTATTCCCTTTATTTTCAGTCTTTTAAAAATTTCTACTGTGTTTAGCCAGATAGAAAGATCGAGCTCTGATAAAGGGGAGTGAAAGTCTAGAAATAACATCACACACGGCCCCAAGGTAAACACAAGGTAAACACCTTTTCCTCACCTTGCATAAGTGTCTTGATAGGTGCGTCTTCCTGTTCCACACATTCTTTTGCGGACTTCTGTCTTCCCTAGGTAACCCTCACCTCAATGGAGTATCCAGTGACTAGAGGCAGGTCTTCTCAGGGAGGGCATGGCCTCCGTGTGCCCTGGAAGTGACACTGCAACTCTGGTGTGCCACCAGTTTTTTCCCTAAGCTATCAAATGTTCTGTATAGAACCAAACATCTTTCTTCCTTTTTTCCCAGTACTTGCGATCGAACCCTTCACAGTGGGGCCTTCACAGTGCGCTCCGTCCCCTCTCATCTCTACCTCTGCACATGTTCATTCTTGTTTTCCTTTTTGCTTTCTTTTGTTGGTGGTGGTGCTGGTGGTGGTGGTTTTTTGCTTTTTGTTTTTGAGACAGGCTCTGACCAAGTCACTAAGTTGCCTGCCTGAGCTTGAACGTATGATTCTCCTGTGTGATTATGGGCATATACCACCATGCCCATCTAAGACATACTATTACTATTAGGCTATTAGGATGCAAACAGAAGACAGACAAGGCTGGGCCTTTGCCAGCCCATCACTTCAGTGGGACATACGTGGGCTTCTCGTGGCTGGCCCTGTCTTTCTGGAGATCTAGCTACCTAACCCTGGGGCTTGGGAACAGCAGTGTGACCCAAATGGGAACTGGCTGTTGTGATGCAGGAGGGGGAGAGAGTGGTCCGGGACAAAGGAGGACTTGTTTGAAAAGGCCAGAGGGCGGACAGTGGCCTTGTGTGACCCCATAGAGCCAGGGAAGTGGAACTCACAGGTGGTCGGAGAGTTGGGCAGAGGCGAAGCTTGTCCCATATGAGTTTGCACTTGGTCTGAGGAGAATTTAAAAATACGAGGACTCCCCAGAGGGTGAGTCAGCAAGACACGGTTTGCATTTCCCAAAATCATTTGGGCCCCTGATTGGAGACCCATTTGTAGGAATGGGAATGGGCTGGCAGTGACAGGGCTGTTTCAGGGGTCCTGGAGGCCGTGAGGGAGTGGTGGGACAGATTTGTGAGGGTTACGACAGGCAAGAGCCGGCTTGACAGTGGGGGGACAGTGGCCAGCTGGGCAGTGCATCAGTGAGACAGGAATTAGAGGGAGGTCAGAAACTTAGGCAGTCTCGGCCATACTGGGGACATGTGAAGTCTGAGGCAGGTTCCAGGAGCGAGGGCTGAGTGAGAGGCGGAGACGTGAGAGCTGGTGACAGGTACATGCACTGATCCTCTGCAGAGGCAGAGGCCAGGCGGCGCCCTGGCTCTGTTGATTGTCCTGGTCTTGGTCCAGGGGCTGTCATGAGCACGCACTCCGTGGGGATGGGGTGTGTCTTTAAATTCGTGGTCTCCCGTTCTCTATAAAATAACAAATGCCTCTCTGTCCCCCCCGACACATACTTGGCAGAGCATGTCCTGGGTGCTCAGGATGGTGACTTACGTCCCCTCAGTGTGACTTTCCCTCCAGGTCATTTACAAGGGGCCACTTTAGAGACCACATCAGGGTCCAGGCTGCAGTGCGTCCCAGAGGGGTGAACTGTTAGTTCATTGCGCTGGAGCAAGCACACTTTAACTCGGTGACATTTCTGAGGCTCTGAGGTGGCGTCTGCGTTCCTAAGACTGCCTCTAAACTTTATTAACGTGAGCGGCAGAAAAGACTTATTTGGCATTTGATGGCAGTGGAACGATTTCAGAAATGTCACATTGTCCTTGCTGCCTCGGGGGTATGTTTTAATCACGCAGGTCTCCACTCTCCACGATGATGCGGTTGCCCTTAAGGAGAGCGCATCGCCCTCCCCTGGAAACCGAGGGGAGGTGCTGGGTGGAATGGGCCGCAGACAGCAGCCCTACCTGATGGCAGATTATAAGTATGTTGCGTCCTTGGGCCCCAAGGTCTTTCCTTTCTTTTTATATTGGGAATTAAATCGAGGCCCTTCTTTACTTTTGACTTTGAGACCAGTTCTCACAAAGTTGCGCAGCGTGGGCTCAAACTCGAAATCCTCCTGTGTGAGCCTCCCAGCATGTGTGCGCCACCATACCTGGCTGGACCCTCTCCTTCTGTGGATGGAGAGAAAACTTTGGGGGAGACTACTGGCTCAGACATATCTGAGTCCTAACCCCAGTCTCCGTCCCTGGCAATGACCTTTGTTTTCACAAGCCTCAACTGTATTATCTGTAAAATGGACACATAATGATATTTCATGCTGACGACATGACAACTCTCCCAGCTTCTGTTTCCTTACCTACAGAACAGGCGTCTAACACGAGGGCTGAATGAAGGCGTGAGTCAGATGCTGGCATGTCCTACTAATATTACCTGTTGAAACTCCCAGTAGACAAAATGACAGTGCTAAGCTACCTGATTGAAAGAAATGCTATCGTTTGGTGTCGTTGATAGGTTCTCTTATTGTTCCCATGTAGCCGATGAGGAGACTGACACACAGAGAGGGTAGTCACTTACCAACAGAGATGATGCCAGGTGAGCCCAGCTGCTGTTCCAGAGTCTTACATGGCCCCTGTCGCAGGGAGGAGCACCCTCAAAGCTGGCACCTGCCCAGGCATCAGGCACTGGCAGAACAGGGTGTTTGGAACCCTCAGAATGGATCTTGGGTGAGGCCAGGGTGTAGCTGGACTGGAGAGCAGGGCCCGAGGGGCTGAGCTTCCTCAGCATCCATGCACACCCCAGCTCCCAGCTAGCAGCGTGGCAGGGAACATGGAGCTTCCCCCCGCGCCTGTGTGATTAGGAGGCGGGAGCAACCTTTCCCAGCCCAGCAAAACCAGCTTTTTTGTTTTTGTTTGGGTGTCATTCATTTCCTTTGTATGACTCTTTTATTGTTTTCCATTCTCTCAAGCAGTGCCTTTTTGATTTCCTGTAAATTCCTCCATAATCATACTCTTCCCCACAAACATGAGATCATAACTGATCATTGCTTTCCTTGTGCTGCGTATTACAGTGTGAATGGGTAGGTCAAAAGTTGAAACTTAATAAGAGCAGGCATCTCACTTCCATAATTTAGGCTGTGGCTCTCCTTTGCTGTTTGCAGATGATGAAATTGTTCTGAAGGTAGAGTAAGAAATAAAAGGAGGATGCCTTCCTACTGTTGAATAGCTGATGCCTTGTGTCCTGGCTGAGTGCCTCTGGCAGCATCACAGAAGTGCACGCATATCGGCAATCGCCTGTACCTTTGGGTTTTAAGTGAGACTGTATTCAGTTGAGTCACATGCCAGTTTTAAAACTGTTAATTACACGGAGTGAAAGTGTCCTGCATGCATTAGGCAGGCAGTGGTAACATGTCTATTTCTACTTTCCTGCCTTCTGTGTGCCCAGGAGATGGTGAGCACCGATAGTTTAGGGGCAGAAGTGCCCTGGGACCCTACATTCAGAATAACATGTCCCAAATTAGAAAAGATACGTCAATGATGACCTAGATTCTCGGTGTTTGTGTGAGAAGTATTACAGTAGGGTTGCTCATCCTCGCCTCCTAATGAATAAGCATTTAACCCTGCATTTAGTCAAAATGCCAAGTGGAAATGTGATTCCCAGGGCAGGGAGAGAACTTGAGTTGCTGTGAGATGGGGTTTGGGACCTTCAGGGTATGGGACGGCTTCTGCCTGTCTCCGGCCAGGTCTCAAGCATGATCAGCTCACGGCTCAGCTTGGCTCTGGTTTGTTCAACAAGACCTATTGGTTGAGCCTCCCGAGGATATGTAATTCCAACCAGCCCTTTTCTTTTCTGTCCTCTTGTTGTTCTTGGATTTAATCCTTTTTATCACTCGGTCTGAATGGAGAGGGATGGGTGGGTATTGAACTCCTGCCCACAGAACCATTCCCTACACATTTGTCTCCAGGAGAGGTAGAATTCCTGGCCTTTTCTTTGAGTTGTATTGACACTTTAATGCTTAGAGACTGATTTTGGAAATACTTCATGCTATCTTGCTACTATTTTAATCAGCAGGGCATTCAGACCTCAGTTAATTGATGTCTTAATCCTGGGTCTAATGCCCAGAGGCAGTTTTGTGACCTATGAATATTTAAGGAGAAAAAAAAAAAGATCGTACAAATAAATCTCTGCCTAATACAGTTTTTGTCATTTCTGGTCTGTAGAGGGAGACACAGGCTGAGTGGGGCAGCAGCTGCAGCACCCTCAGCGTCCCCTGGCAGGTGTTGCTGCTTCTGTTTGGGCTGCCTCCTCCTCCTCCCCCCCCCCCCCCCGCTCTTCTCCCCTCCTCCTCCTCCTCCTCCTGGTGAGCTCCCAGGCACGGTTGTGACCTGGCACACACAGCTCCAGGCACCTCCCCTTCTCCTCTGCAGAACCCTACCTGCCTTTTGTCCCAGATTCTTATGGGGCACTCTATGCTGTACTGTCCTGACCAATGTCCTCTGTTGCTTCCTGGGGGAGGTGGCCTTGTCCCCTCATGGGGATATCAGCCTTGTAGATCTTATTTCCAAGAACCACCCTACACCTCCCTGGAAAGGTGAGGTTGGAACAGAGTGGAACGCTGAGCATCCTTTCCTCAGGGGCTGTGGGCCAAAGAATCCCCTCTTCTTCACCCTGTTTGCCCAGGATTTGCAGAAGTAGCAGCTGGGAAAAGGCAGGGAAGAGTGATGGACAGTCTTAGTATGTTCTGCAGTAACTTTTTTTTTTTGTACCGATCCATATCTCCAGCCTCTCTCCACCCGGGCGTTTTAGGATGGTACCTCAGTTACCAAGTTGCCCAAGCTGGGCTCCATTTATAATTCTCTGCCTCAGCCTCCCAGAGTGCTGGGATTATAGGCAGGTGGCACCATGTACAGCATCTGTAATAATCTTAAAGACAGTATTTTGGCTCATGTCTTGGCGATAACTGGGCCAAACGGGACAGTCCTTTTGGGCCTGGCACCTAGGCAGAGTCGCAGACCCTGAACACCCCGATAGATAATTAAGTCAGCACATGCAGGCGTCTTCAAGCTAAGAGTAAACTGGACCAGGTCAAAGCCCAGCCAGGCCAGCTTCATCAGAGAACTGCCTCTCTGGGATAATTTGCCTGTGTTTTGTTTGAGATTATGCTTATACTTATATATTCCTATTTTAAGAAGACTAAACAAAAGCCCTCCGTAAATTAGCTAGGAGTCCTATCCGCACTTTCCCCCAAACAGAAATCAGAAAAGAAAGCAAGACTCTGGGCCTCGATGACTGAGCCTGTGCCTTCTTCGCTGGGGAAGAAGCATGGTATAAAATCCAGTCTTGGTTCTTCTTGGGCTGTGGATGGCACTTACCATCAGCAGGATGATGCTCAGGCTGGAGGCAGAGTGGGGAGCCCTCCAGTGTGGGTACCTGGGGGGCTCCAAAGTTGTGGGCTGCCCTCTGCCCTGTGCAAGGTGGGAAGTCCTTGGGGTCCCAGGGAGCTGAGCCTGCACTGCCCAACCAGACAGGCTGGGCAGCATCCACCCCCCCTGGTCTGCTCACCTCCAGGGGCCTCATTAGTCCTTCTTAGTGGAATACAGTATTTTCCAGCACAGCAGCAGAGGTCATAGGGTGTCTGCTTTGTGCCAGTGTGTCCTGGCATGGGGGGACCCTGCCCTCTGGGGCTATGGACTTTGGAAGAGACCTAAAAAAAGATCCTAGGGTAATTGCTTTCTGAGAATTCCTACCGACTGCCCAGAGTATGCAGAGAAGAGATTCAGTGTAGTGGGAGATGGGGAGAGGTCTCCCCCATCCTTAGGAAGGTGGAGGTCATGTAGTCAGCAGAAAGGGGCAGGAGCATGTCCCAGGCAGAGGAAGCGGGGGCGGGATGAAGCCTCAGGACTCACCCTGTGGAGTTTTACCTTCATCCTGAGGACATCTAGAGGCCATTGAAGAGTCGTCAGAAAGAGAACACAGAGATTTGCACGTCAAGATTCCCAGTTGCTGTGGGGCTGGAGCTGGTACACCTGGAATGAGTGGAGTCTGGTTAAAAAGAGGAGGACGGAGTGGCAGCCTGTGGTCATGGCCTGGTCTCGAAGTACGACAGAGAAGAGGTCTGAAAGGAAACAGAGGAGCTGTTCTCAGAGCTTGGCGGGAAGAGGGGGTGGGGCAAGCTGGAGGAGGCATTTTCAGTGAGGGGCCCTTCGAGGCGTCAGTGGTTGTGGTGTAGCTGGGAAGATAGCAAGTAATGGAGGAAATAGGGCTGGGATGCGCACTTGAGAGAGGGAGACAGACAGAGAGAGAGGAGACAGACAGTTCGGGAAGAGGGCATCACTCCCTTCACGAGGAAGAGAAGGTGCATCCTAAGAGCCCGTCCCTGTGTTCATTGTGGAGCAGCAGAGTCCACCCATCTGCTGAAGACAAGTCTAGGGGTAGAGGAGGGGAGGTGTTAAGAGCAGGCCTGCTGTATGCCTGAGTGGCCAGAGACCAGATGAGACGAGTGCCTGGGACCTCGCTGCCATGTGCCTGCCATCCCTGGACCAGGCACGGAGTGGGCCAGGGTGCGCCTTGGGATAGCTGGGGCCAGGGCTAGGGGTGTGAAGTGTTGACAGGAGCCGTGGCACGAGGGATAGAGTAGAGTTCAGCTAACAGAAGGGGAAAGGGGACGAGAGCTGGGGATGGGACACCCTGTTTCCACCCATGCCGCCATTTTCTGGCCATCACTGTGTTCGAGAACAGAGAGGCCTGCTTCCCATGGAGGGTAACAGTGTGGAAGGAGGCTCGGCGGGGGCTAATTTATCCTGGGAATGGATATGGGCCTCAGGGTCCTCAAGTGCTTCCTTGAGTCCCTCCTGAGCTCTGGACATTTCCTCTCTCGGGAACAGGAATGAGCCTTCTGTCAGTGCCCGTCCCCGGGACCACAGTCCTTTTCCGATGAGCAGCACCCTGTCGGGCCTCAGGCTGTGCCTCCTCTGGAAAAGAAGGAAGTTCATTTGGGAAGTCTTTCTGGGCTTCTGTGTTTGTTTGAGTTTTTTTTTTTTTTTTTTTTTAACTTACTCAGAAGGTTTTATAGTCTTCGGAAGGTGGCAGCAGTCTGCAAGATGCCTTCCTCATTTTGCAGTGACAAATGGCTGGCTGTCCCAGCTGTGTGGTGCCATGGAGACAGCGTGAGTCAGTGGCTGCTTCCGTCAGGTCCCCAGGGCTGGCTGTCTCTGATGGAGGCGGGGAAGCAGCCGAGCCCCTGCCCACAGCGGCCCTTGCCCTCCCTGCTGTCCTTGCTGCCTGGGCGTCTTTGTGCTGGGCGGCTCAACTGGGGCAGCTCGGAGGATGCACAGAGGATAGATGACCTCTGGACGGAGGGCCAGGTGCCAGTCAGACACTCTGCTTTGCTGATCTTGAGGTGCTTGAGGGTCCCAAAGGAGCTTGGTAAAGACAGGCCCCCTTAGCAGACCAGTGGAGCCGGCCACCGGGGGTGCACTAAGAACGCTCAGCCCATTGGCCGGGCTTCATTGTTACACGCCTCCTCTCTGGGACCATCCCCAGAGGAGCTGGGGTCCTCCTGTCATTCCTTCCCGTGACAGCGCACCTGCCACTTGGGTACTGTCTTTTCTTGCAGGCTTTCCTCTCCCCTGAGCCTCTGAGCTCAGTGAGGAAAGGATCTTCCTTCTTTACCCAGGCCAGGAACATCAAATTGACACACTCCCTTAATAACAAGGTGGAATGAATGAATATTTGCCGTGATGGCAGCACCTCATTAAAATTTTAACAATGTTATCAAAGCGATATGTGCACTGTATAAAAAATTCCACTAGTACAGAACCAGTGTAAGAGAGATTACAGTCAAACCAGCGGCCCTGCCCATACTGCTCAGCCCCGCCCTGCTCTTAATGGTGCGCTTGTGTCTCATTTCCTCGGTTCCCTTTCCGTCTGGTCATGCACGTGATCCTCCTTTGTATCTCGCTGGGTGAACTCTGCACACCTTGCTGTCCCACTGGGTAAGCTGAGGCTGTGCAGGACCCTCCCCTTGCCACAAACCACTGCCTTGATTTCCAGGCTTCTTAAAACATTTCCATTGTGTTTATGTGATCAGTAAATCTTCTTTCCTTATCTTTTTTTTCTTATGTAATCATCAGTTGTAGAGGAATCCTATCTGTATTTTAGTTTGTTTCTGTTGGGAATATGGTCATCTTTTTCTTTTTCAATTAAAAAACTCTTTCATTATAACAAGAGCAACCTGTGTGTATTATTGAAAGTTAGAGAATATAACCTGAGGCTGGGAAAGGTGCTGGGCAGGAAAAGATGAAGAAAAGATGGTTACAGGTGCAGGGATTGGATAGGAGGAATCACTTCTCATGGTCCACAACACAATGGGAAAACTATGACAGACAACAATTAATTGTATATTTCAAAAATAGCTAAGAAGATTTTATTTTTTAATTGAATTCTTTATTGGTACATTTTATGTACACATTACTATCACACTCAACATTGAAAATTTGTACCAGTATATCACACAACTTAATTCTCATTTTTTCCCATTTCCTTACCCACCTTATACATATGCTTTGTTTCCTTTTTTTACCATCACGTTTTTTCTTTCCCCTCATTACTTACCCTACCCTTATCCCTTTGAATATTTTCTATTTCACAATATCTGTCATACAGTCTAGAACTCATTTACATCTTCAGATTCACTAAGAAGATTTTAAATGTTCCCAACATAAACCATACATCTTAGGTCATCTGATTTCACTGTTACACATTGTACGTATATATTGAAACACTACACTATACCCCACAAATACATATAATTACTATGTATTGATTATAAATATATTGCAGAAAAAGTTAGGAAGTATTCTTAAGGACGAATTTCCCCAGTTGTGTCTGACAGATCCAGTGTGGCTCCCTTATCTGGTTGTGAGGATTATTTTATTCATGATGCCAACTTGCCGAAGAGCTTAGACTGATTGTGCTGCAGAAAGTTCTACCATCTGGATTTGTGTGGCGGTTCTCTTTGTGGTAGTGGTTGGCTTATTCCTCTGTCCTTACGTTTCTGCTTTTATTTGTTTTTTTGGTACCGGGAATCAAACTTGTTACCTTGTACTTGCAAGGCAGGTGCCAGAACCACTGAGCTAAATCTTCGGCCCTGATCCTCAGATCTCTTACAAACTGAAAATTAGATCTAGAATCTTACAAGCTTTAAAGTATTTGGTGGAATACATCCTAGGTAATGTGTATGTCTTATTAGACTGTTAGGTAACATATGATATTTAGTTGACCTACCACCAGTGATGCTAGACTGGTTGCTGCGTTACATCCCTCTCTTTGAACTGGAAAATAGTCTGCCTGATGTTATTTTGGTACCAGATGAAATCAGAGTGGCTTCCACACGTGCTTTATGTCTTTCCTGGAGTTGTATTTGCCTTTTAATTATCTTGTTGAGAGAAGAGATATTTACTGTCTTCATCATATCCCTAAGAGCTCTGAGTCTTCTATTGATTTTGTGTGGAGATGAATCCATTCTGTTCTTCCTGTGGATGCTTACAGAACCACAAACTTTGAGGTCTAATTTCTACTAATTTGCTTCTTGACTTGGTATCTGGTGTATCTTGGGCTTTCTTTTAATTAGACTTTGTGGTCAACTCCACCTCCTAAAAATATCTCATTGCATCATTTTATCCTCTGTATTGGTTTGTTCTCTGTTTCTTTTTTCCTTTTCTTTTATATATTTTCCCCTCTTTCTGAGTTTTTTTTTTTTTTTTTTTTTTTTTTTTTTTTTTTGGCACTGGTCAATGACTGTTTATTGAATAAATTTCTGAGTTTTTGAATGTCTGAACAGGACTATTTTCCTTTTATATTTGCTTAGCAGTTTGAGAGTAGAGATGTATGTTTCTTTGAAGTAGAGGGAAGAGGCAGTCAGTGATACAGTTTGGCTAAGTCTCAGTTTTCCCCTCTGTGAAGTGGGGATGATGATACCTATGCCAGCTTGGCTCCCCAGACAACTGAGTTTCCAAGCAGGTGGGCAGAAAGCATATGGGTGAATAAGTGCTCTTGGACTCGATATGTGGGTGGAGTGCAGGCCCAGCCTTGGGCCTCGAAAAACAGTCACAGATGCCTCAGTTGATCCTGAAGGAGCTCTGGAGCAGGAGTGGCACAGCAGAGAGGCCCCCAGCTGAATTAAGGGAGCTGGGTCTATTTTCCCCTCCTCAGGCTGGAGACCTGACAGGCCCGGCTGGCTGCCAGTGCTCCCAGCAGCTGGGACAAGTGCTTTGATCTTGCAGGAATGAGTCCCGTGCAGTCAGCATCTGCGGCCGCGCACAGGACCTGTGCAGAGTAGGACCCCAGGAAGTGGCAACTTAGAGAGAGGCTGTTTGTTTCCTGAAACCTGGTTAGCTTTGTAGACCTGATATAAATGCCTAGACCTATAGTCAGTTCTCCATATCTGTGGGTTCCATAACCACAGATTCAACCAGCAGTGCCAGGGGGTAGAAACAACTACAGAAAGTTTCAAGAAGCAGGAGCAAGTCTTAAACTTGTCACTCGCTAAGCACCACACCAAACCCATACAAATGAAGTGTAGTGTGGTACACCCTGCCATAGCCTCTGCATTCCGCAGACCTGCAGCCTCTCTCTCTCCAGCATTGTTGAGGCACTGCCCACCTCCCAGGCTGTTCATGGACTTTGTACTTAATCCTACGATGGCTACGTCTGTGCTGCACACTCACAGCCTCTTTTCTTGTGGCTGCTGTCCACCTTACTTCCTGTCAGTGCCTATCCCCCCTGTAGCAGGAACCTGAGATACATGGTATCCCTGGGTGGCCCAAGGCTTCACTTCAGGAAGGAACTGAGAGTTCTCTGAAGTCAGTGGGGCAGAGCCCTTGGAGGGAGCATCCTTAAGATTAGGGTCCAACTTCCTTGCCATGTAGCATTTAAACCGCCGCTGCAGATGAGGAAGCCGAGGCTCAGGGAGGCAGAGTGTGTCTAGCCATGAAGGCTGGGCCTCTTCCACCACCCGTGTGGCTTTCAGCTCTTGTCAGTGAAAGCAGCCTGCTTGCCTTTAGCTGGTGATGGGGCAGGAGCAGCAGCTGCTCCTCTCCTCTCCAAGGCATTTCTTAAGTGATGACTGCTCGGGGAAGTGCATCACCCCTGGAGCTTGGGTCCTCCTCACAGCCTTGCAGCTGCAGGTAACCCTGGCTTCCAGACCATTAGGGTATGCGGGGTCCCCTTGGAGGGCTCCAGCCCCTGTTGGGGCTCACTAACGTGCCACTTTGTTTCTTGTTTCTGAAGCCGAGTGTTTAAGACAGACATGGAGCTGGAGGTTCTGCGCTACACCAATCGTATCTCCAGCGAGGCCCACAGGGAGGTGAGTTGTTTCTGGCTGTGGCTGGGCAGGTAGCATCTTCGTGTTGGGCAGGAGAATGACTGGGGCTGTATGGGTGAGGCTGGACTGTGTGAGAACGAGGACCATGCGAGAGACAGAAACTTTTGCTCATGACAACTTTTTCCAACGGGGCTCTGAGCAGCCACAGCTGTTTACCTTAAGGCACCCATCTCCATGAGAATAGTGGACGTTAATCCTGAAGGATGTGATTTTCAAAAGGTCCCAAATTCCAGGAGGGTAGGGCTGTCCTTCCTGGCATCCCGGCAGTGGCCAGCTCATTTGAAAGCATCTTTGTCCTTTACTAATACCAGCACACATTGCCTTCAAGTGTTTTCTGAATACATCTTCTCATGGTTGCTCCTAAATCTCTCGCTTGACAGAAGAGTGAGGCCAAATAAGGGAACTTATATTTTTATTTATTTATTTTATTTTATTTTTTATTTTTATTTTTTTTTGAGACAAGGTCTCGCTTTGTAGTTGAGGCTGGCCCTGAGCTCAGCCTCCAACTCACATCATAGCAATCCTCCTGCCTCTGCCTCCCGAGTGCTGGCAATATAGGCGTGAGCCACCACCCCTGGCACTGTGGTATGTGGTGCTGATTGCTGCTGGGTGTGAGTCTGCACGCCCAGTATTGTTATGTGGTTGCTGGGGGATCAAACCTGGGTCCTTGGGCTTGCAAGACAGGCGCCCGGAACCACTGAGCTAAATCCCTGGCCTGGAACTTATATTTTTAATGCCAGCGGGATACCTAGAATAGCTCAGTTCCTGGGATAGCCCAGTGCTTGTACGGGACCTGCAGGACTCTGTGTTAGGAAATACATAAAGGTGATTGATGGCTGTGTCATCTCTTCCACAGTTAATTTTCTGTTTGATAAAAATCAAGCAAAAGAAACCTTTCAGAAATAGCCCCACCCACTTGCTTAGCATTCGATGATTACCAGACACGTCTTGGTCAAATCTTTGCTGCGCTCAGCCTGCCTACCAGCTTCTAGCTATAGCTCCAAGCGTGGCATTTATTGGTTTCCAAATGGAAGTGCTCCACAGTGGTTTAAGTAAACACTGTGGATCTGGGGGCATTTAAAAGTTCCAATTTGTCACATTTCTGTACCACTGTGTGCACATATTATTCCCCCTCCTTTTTTTTCTTTAAGTGCTTCGTTTGCCAAAGTACTATACATTATTTATAAGAATGTGTTACTCACCTGCTTAATACAAATGTCTTTGCTTAATATCCATCCTCCAGGTAATGAAGGCTGTAAAAGTGGGAATGAAAGAATATGAGATGGAAAGGTAAGCTGTGTCTCTCTGGGTAAAGATTAAAATGTAAAAAACAGTAATTTATGTTCCCTAAGCAAGTAACAGATGAGACTCCGCAGTGCTGCTGTGCACAAATTGAGCAGGGATTAGGGCCCAGCTTTGGGGTCCTGGGCAGAGATTATTTTTCTTCTGGCTGTGGCCACCTCCTCAGCTTTTGGCAGAGTGTTTGATGGTAATGGTCATTGATTACTTTTCAGGGTGGTTTAGTGCCCCATCATTCCGGTCTTAGACTTTGTTTCTGCAATTTGCAGGAAACTTTACCAAATAGCTGCTATTGTGAGCCTGAAAGCCACTCGTAAAACAGCTTGCCATTTTTATGTGTAAACACCTCCATTTTGTCTACTGCAGTGGAGGGCTGGGTGGAGGGGTGGTTAAGTGGATCATAAAGAGCTCTGGAGAGCTCCATTGGCCTTGGGGTCCAGTGAGCCAGGGCACCAGGGTTACTGCTGGAGCTCTTCAAGATCTAGGGGATCATCAGGCTTCTACCCTTGGCTGGGGGAGCCCTTCAGTCAGACCTACCCTGGCCCAAGGCTCCCTTTTCCCCCACTTCCAGGGTTTCTTACCAGGGATCACACCACCCAGAAGCTTCAGGGAGGGGACACTGAAGAGCTACCCTCCTACTTCCTCCTGCCTGGTCTGTAAGAGCTTGATTGCTGCCACCACCTCCCCACCTTGCAGGGCTCAGGTGTACCCAGGGCGCTCTCAGGCCTGCTCCTTGCACGGCTGCCTCTGCCTCGCCCTGTGTTATAGTTTGATGTGGTTTTCCTCAAGGGTTTGTGTGTTGGAAGCTCAGTCCTCAGTGTGGTGATGTGAGAGGTGGTGGGGCCTGTAAGAGGTGGGGCTTAGTGAAGGCTGAGGCTTTGGGTCTTCAGGGATCCTGCTCTCAGGATTAAGGTTGGTCTTATAGGACCCTGAGTGAGTTTTGAGAGAAGGTTGTGGTAAAAATTGCAAGCCTAGCCTTACCCAGCTCTCCAGCATCCTGGCTGGTCTGTGATCTCTTATTCACCGCTATGCTGCTAACTTCTGTTAGGCCCTTTCCAGAGACCCCTCTGAAACTGAGCTATATGAACTTTTTTGTATAAAGTAGACTACCTCAGGTATTTTGTTACAGTAGCAGAGAATTGACACATACACCTGCTTTGCCCTTCTGACCTGCCTGCTGCAGTCATTCAGAGATCAGGGCTGACATGTACATGAGGTCAGCAGCAAGGACACAGGCGTCCCTGTGGCTGTGGCTTGGAAATGGGGGTCTTTTTCAGAGTCTTACCCTGAAAGGAGTTCTGAACAGTGAGCTTCCATATTTCTCCCTTCTTACCCTGGCAGGATGGAGTTAAAGTGGCCTTGCCCTGCTGCTATGCACTCAGGATGGGGCACTTGGGAAGTGTCCCTCAGAGTCCCAGCTGTGTCAGGCCACGGCAGATGGGGAAGGGCCTGCAGAGCTGCCCCAGCTTTCGCTTCCACAAGGTCTGTGGCAGTGGAGCCCATGTGGTCCGGAAATCCCAAGGCCTCAATGCCCTTGAGGAGATGGGAAAAGTACTGTGGGGCCGACCCAGCACCTGAGATTGACACTGCCCCAGAAAACTGTCCCCAACTGAGTTGACTCATAGTGACCCATTGCCGATACCTCAAATAGAAATAACCAAGAGATTGAAACAAGAATAGCTTGTCACAGCGAGGAGCCCTGCCATCTGCTGCATGCCGGCAGCCTCGTGCCCTGAGCTGCAGGGACCCAGCTCTGGAGTGGCTCCTGGAAGGGCCATGCGCACTGTGGGTCAGGGGCCTTGCCAGCCCCTACCTGTACCCTGCCCAGGAAACAGAGGTCTTTTTTCCCTTTTACTGGAAAATTTCAGAAGTAACATAGCTCCAGTTTTTGGTGGTTGTTGTGGGTTTTTTTAGTTTAGTTTAGTTTTGCTCTCCTGGAGTGTTTTAAAGCAGAATCTCAGACATCATTATGTCATTTCACTTGTAAATACTTCAGGAGGTGTCTCCATTGATGAGAGTATTTTTTCCCTTTATATAATCACCCTGCCATTATCATGTCTTACCAAATTAACAATACACTTGACTCTCCTATCTGTGCATTATGTATCACAGAGTCAGCCAAGCATGCATTGGAAATATTTGTAACAAAACAATTACACCTGTCTGGATATGTGCAGACTTTTTTCTTGTCATTACTCTGTAAACCGTGCAGTATAACAGCTATTTACTTTGTCCAAGGTATTGTAAGTAACTAAGGATGATTTGAAGTATGTGGGAGGATGCAAGTAGTTTCTAGGCAAATATAATGTGTCATTTTGTACAAGGGAGTTCAGCATCTAAGGATCTGGGTCTTGGAAGGAAATCCCAAGACTCATTCCCTTTTGACACAGAGAGATGACTGGAATTCCTTTATATCACCAATTTTTAGTCTATATTGGCCAAAAACTATCCTTTTGGAGTAGGAATGTTCAAGCTGGGGTTCAAAAAGAAGCTACACGCTGTTGTCGGAAGGGGAGTCCTTGCCACTCCGAGCGCTGTCCTCACAGTCCTTGCCCTGAGTCTCTCCGAGGTCCCAGGTTGGCCTCCCTGGCTGCTACCTGTTCTGCAGACCCGGCGGCCGGAAGCTGGAGACTGCAGCCAGGAGAGAATGCTGGAAGATGTGAGCAGCTGTCCAGGGGTGCTGAGTGGGTGGATTCAGTGTGATGGGCCGGGCATGTTCACGCTTGTGCCCTGCTGTGTGCCATCCCCACTAGTGAGGAAAGCAGTGCCTGTCTGTGGGCCTCAGCCAGCCAGGGGCCATCAGATCCTTGTGCCCTAGGCTAGAGTGTAGAGAGGGGTGGGATGGGAAGTGGGAAAAATAGCAGCCGAGATGGGAGACTTAGGGATGTAGGAGCGTGTTCCTGAAGGACAGGTAAGGCTAAGCATCACCCCCAAAAGTGGGAAGATGGTTGTTCGTGAATGTTATTGTGTCTTGGGGTGTCCTTGGCTAGGCTGAGGAGGCCTGACCTGTACTAGCCCAGGGCGCATGTGCAGCCTGAGGCGGGCTGACTGCCTCAAGCTCCCTCGCCCTGGGCACATCCTTGTCACTGCCTGTCACTGTGGTGAGGTCTACACTATGTCCATGGGAGCATAGATCTGCTCAGGAGCCACACGTCAGCCAGCTGCCCAGCAACTAACCTGCGGCCGGGTGGCTCCATGGATGGACGGAAGGGAGAAGTAAAGGTCTTGGACTACTTTTCTGCCTCCCTGAGTCCCCCTGGAGACTTCAGAATTGTTCTCTGAACTGGTTGGGAATAAAAGTCTTCTAAAGCATGTGGTGTTGGCTGCCCAGGGAGCACGGCCTTTAACATGGGCTGGCCTGCTGCCCAGGCGGGTCAGGGCGGCCAGACTGCTGTGCAGACTGTGGACTCCCAGGTTAAAAGGAAGCAAGCTGCTCTTTTGTGCGCGTTGATGGCACTCTGCACGCATGGCAGTCATCCCTGAGACCTGCTGGACCTTCTCTTGGGAAGAGCCAGCTCCAGCCCCACAGAGAGACCAGGCATGAGGGGCTGGGAGCCTTGCAAGTCGGGGCGGGGCACAGCGACACCACCGAGACCCTACACGCAGATTTAGAGATGCTGGCCAGCAGACCTGATTGTTGTGTGACACACACAACACTACCCACAAAATGATTTTCATCTCCTCTTGTGCACATGCATCTGGCCTTCTATTACTATTATTAATTATCAAAGATTTGTTATGTAATTGAGAGAGCATGTTTAAAAAAAATAAGTTAGTTGATGACATTTATGAAGACACCTCCTGTGCCATGCCACGCCTGTGAGCAGGGTTTGAGAGGAAATGAAAATGATTTTCTGAAATTGAAGTGTAGTAAATTGTGTTAAACCAATAAGACATTAATGTTTGGGCAAATCAAGCTCTAACAGCATCTGACTGCAGGCCCAATCAGGCAGTTCGTTTTACCGCCTCATATTATTTAATGTTAGTGGCGTAACCAGCTTGTAGCTGGCTGGCATGGGGCTGGCAGCTGAATCAATTACCTGCAAACACTAATTTAGAGCATGCTCAATTGGCTGTGTAAGCAGGTCCTGGTTCACGTTTGCCACAAGGAGATTAATAACTTGATGTGTTTGACAGCCTGGGACCTTAATTGAAATTATGCTCTCTCTCTCTCCAAGCAGTGAGTGGGGCGCTTTGGGCTCTTTCACTGTGGCCTGGGCTGGGCGGTGGAGAGCCAGGAAAGTAAGTCGTTTAAGAGACTGAGGATCTGTGAGGTGTGACAGGGTCAGCATGGCCTCGTCCTCCTCCCCTGGCAAACGCTTGACCCTGTCTCAGACCTGAGACAAGGCCTGAGTTTTTTCTGGACTCTGTCACAGGAACAGCCCATAATAGTAGCTGTCTGTTAATGAAGAACTTTTCCAGCTGTGCTGCTTTTTTTGTTAGAAGTCTTGCTGTGTTTTCCTGCCCTTTGGGCAGATGGAGTGAGTCACAGTTCTGTGTGTTAGGTGTCCCTGTTGCGTTGAAATGGAGGGGACAGGTAGGGACTTGGACACACACTGCATGTACCACACCACACACAACACCTCCGTACACACACCAGCTGTTCACCACATACCCTCATCACACAGGCACTCTATTCCCACTGCACACACACTATATATGCACACATCCTGCACACCACCACACATACACACACCACACCCAGTACATACTACAGATGCCATACATACCCGCGTATACATCACCACACACAACGTTCCTATATATACCCAGCTATGCACCACATACATCTACAAACACCATGTACCACACGCTCAGCGTGCACACCACACATACACATGACACTCACAACACTACCCACAAAATGATTTTTATCTCCTCTTGTGCACATGCATCTGTGTACGCACCCATACCACACACACCCCTAAAAAACCAACCCCCATCTCCACACATGGATTTTCCATCCAGACCAGGTTGCAAAAGCCTTGCTATGTTCTCTGTTTTTATTACAGATGTTACAGGTGTGGGACTCATTTATTTTTTAGTACTAGAGACCAGATCCAGTAAGGAGCCGGAAGGGAAGTCTGCAGACGACCACACAGCACTCCCCTGTGCTGCCTGTAGTGGCAGTGCTGTGGGACACAGGCAGGCCCTGTGAGTGGGTCCCGTGGACCCCGGAGCACCCCTCCCCAGGCATGCCCTCACCTCAGAGCCAGGCACTGGCTCCTCTGTCAGGTCTCCTGTTCCCGGAGGCCATGAGCCTTCCCAGAGTGATGCCTTCCTCTCTTTGTCTGCCCTTTCCTCTTAGCATACTGCTGTCATCTATGAAGAGCCACCTTTTGTGCTCATGTTCCCTCCTCCTGCTGAGGATGTGATGAGACCTGGCCCTGTGTGTCTCTAGCCATAACCAGGGCATCCACATTTTTGTTGGTGCTGGATGTCACCAGGAGTTTTCTCTTCTCTTTCCAGGAGGTTCTGGAGATGGTTGGACACAGTCTGGCCTAATCTGGTCATGTTAAGCCTGGGCATCAGCAGATCATCCTTAGTTTTTCCATTCCTATAAAAGCTGCTGGAATTTTGTTGGGCCCTGGGGGCAGATGTGGCCCCCAATGGGAGAGTGGATGTACTGGGTCCTTCTTCATGGGTCTGTCACTGTCCCTGGCCAGGACTCTGCCCTATACATGGCACACACAGGATCTCTTCATGGGCCAAGTTGAGAGTTGAAAGCATGATGTAACCAATTCTAGAAGCATGGTCCACGGAGACTCTGCACATGGGTGTAGGGAAACCTTCTCTTGGCCTTGATGTAGGTTTCCTGCCAGCGCTTCCCTGGCAGCCCACCACAAGAGGGCTCAGGAAACCCCTTTCCATTTGCTGTGTTCTCCAGGAAGGCAGCGTCTTGAGCCTTGTACCCTGGCTGCCCACACAACTGGGCATTTGACCCTTTGCAAGAGTCCTGGTGCTCCTGAGTGGAGATATCCTCAGAGCTCAGGCAGGCTTTACTCCGTGCGCTCAGCCACTGGGCTCTGGTGTCAGAGTCTGATGATAGAGTCCCACACACCACTCTAGTGGTTTTGTCTATTTATAGCATGTTGGAAAACTAACCAGGGCTGCCCAGGGGCAGTCATGATGTTTGTGAATTAAGGTGACGACCATCGTGTTAAACTAAATCCCTATATAAGAAAAATATGTTCTACATTTCAGCGTAACTGATAAATAGATATATTTTAAGATGCACACCAGCCAATGTCCAGCCAGAAGAATGGAAAAAGAAGCAGAAAGAAGGGCTTTCTACAGATGTATAGCCTGGTGGATGTAGGCCTAGTGATGGCATTGGGGCAAAGCCAACTGAAATAGACGTTGTTTTTTCAATCCCGGAAGAGCCTCCCCTCGAGAACCAAATGAAGTAACAGTGGTACCAGCAGGCACCTTTCTGGGTTTTCCTCTAGTGCTTCATCACTAACCTGGTTTTGTAGATTTTAGATATTTATCATGATTTTGAGGAAGTAGTGTTTTCTTCCTGGCTTGCTAGGAGATTTTATCAGGAAACGATGTTGAATTTTATCAGCTGCTTTTTTAGCATCTCCCTCTCTCTCTCTCTCTCTCTGTGTGTATGTGTGTGTGTGTGTGTGTGTGTGTGTGTGTGTGTGTGTGTGTGTGTTTGTGTGTAACAATCAATATACTTTTTATTTGAGAGCACTTCTGGATCGCAGAAGAATTAAAGGAATATTAGAGTTACCCGCATCTGTCTTTCCCCATTGTCGTTATTATGGAACTCTTGACCAGCACTGGTACATTATTACCTAACCTACATGTTATTCCATTTTCCTTAGCTTTTACCCAGTGTCCTTTTTCTGTTCCAGAATTCTATCTAGGAGACCATGTGTGTCCTTAGGCTTCTTTGGGCTTTGACAATTTCTCAGACTTCCCTTCAATAACTTGGATGGTTTTGAGGAGTCTTCCTTGGTAGTTTGAAGCATGTGTTTCGATCTCAGTTTTCTCATGGTTAGGCTGGTGTTTGGGGTGATTAGGAAGATCACCAACATAGAATACCACCACCCTCACAGCATGTTACAGGCATGTACTGTCAGCAGAACATGTCTCTGCTGATGTTGACCTCAAACACCTGCCTGAGATGGTGCTTGTCTGGTCATTCCCTCCTCACTTTCGTACCACATTCTCTGGAAGGAAGTCACTGCATGCCTCACACGTCGGAAGTGAGGAAATGCACGCCTTGCCTTTGAGGGGAGTATCTGCATATGTTGTTTGTGAGCCTTTTATATAGGAGATCTGTCTCTTTTTCATCATTTTTATTAGTTTACCTTTTTTTTCCCCTAGATCTGTACAAGTTCATGGATATTTGTTTGATGGTTTGGGTTACAATCCAGTCTTGAGCTATTTATTTTGTGACTCAAATCATTCTAACTTTGAGTATTGAAGACTCTTTCACTCTTGCATCCCTTTAATATTCGCTGTCACTGTGCTTTCTGAGCACTTTCATCCTCTCTGGCACACCAAAGTACTGCAGGCTTACCTCGCATTTTCCCTGCTCAAATCCTAGAGACAACCACTTCTCTGAGGAGCCCTGATTCCTGCTATTGGACAGTCCTGCCAAGACTGGGCACTGGTGCACCTCAGATGAATTTGATGACCAGACTTCCTGCTGTAGTGCCATCTTGGCTCACACTGTATGTTATTGTGGTAGGTTACCATGTCACTAGCTGAACTAGGATGCAGCATTTTATAGTGGTTAGAGTGGCCTGGCTTTGGATCCCAGTTCTGCCGCTTACCAACTATGTGGTTGTGGACAAATTGATGACATTGTATCTCAGTTTCCTCATCTGAGAAGGGGGCACTAATAACACTCTGTACATGGATGGGATGAGGTGCATCTATATGTATGAGGTATAATCAAAAAAATACTATATATGTTCAGATTTTTAAAACTTTATTATGGGGCCAGGGATTTAGCTCAGTGGTTCTGGCACCTGTCTTGCAAGCACAAGGGCCCAGGTTCGATCCCTGGTAACCATATACCATATTGGGTGTGGAGACTCACGCCCAGCAGCAATCAGTACCACATAGCACAGTGCCGGGTGTGGTGGCTCACGCCTGTAATCCCAGCACTCGGGGGGCAGAGACAGGAGGATTGCTGTGATGTGAGTTAGAGGCTGAGCTCAGGGCCAGCCTGAACAACAACAAAAAAAACAAAACCTTATTATGTTAAAGGGCACATTACCATTAATCCATTCAAAATACTTCCTCCTACTTTGAGCACACTTACTTACTATTCTTGCCACTTTCTGAAGCAGTTCTGGAAGACTTTTTTCATGAGAGTCTTTTAATTGCATTGTTTTGTCTTCCTCAGTGACCCAAATTGGTTTAAAACACTTATCTCTTATGGTCATTTTGACTTTGGAGAACAGCCAGAAGTCTCACAGTACAGATCCGGTGAATAAGGTGGGTGAGGACACACAGTGATGTGCATAGAAGCCCAGTTTCCCGTCGGGCGGCGCTCAGCAGCAACATTCATATTTTTCCTGGAATGACACTCCCGAAAGAGGCCTCCCAGAGCTGCGTCCAGAAGTGCCAAGAACAATGGGCTAAGTGTGTTTGAAGTCGTGGGGAAGATTTTGAGGGGGACTAATGACAGTGTGTCTTTCGGTGTAATAACACTTTTTGCGTTTACACATTCACCTTATGTTTCTGTCACCCTGTGTATTTTACACAAGAACAGATAGAAGAGGCTTGGCATTTACTGAGTATCATCATGGTGTTTGTTCTGTCGCTGATGTTTTACTAGCATTTTATATAGGCTCAAAATGTGAGACTGAGCTATAAATGGCTTTTTAAAAAAACTCTATTACCCATATCTTGAGAACACCTTTTTTTTACAATCATGTTTTGGGAAGCTCCCCACATTCTTCTGTGTCTGAAAAATGTAGAAAGAATACAGCTTGGCTATTCCTTGACAATATAAAGAACTCCTTTGATACTATCAGAACCTTTTGTTTCCTGAAGAAAATCTCTTTGATCACTTTTCAAGTTTTCCTGTTAAGTTGTTTTATTCAGACTTTATCATTCTTGGAATTAATACAGTGTATGTTCCAAGAAATGTTTGTTTTCACAAAGGATTTTAAGTTACCAATTTTGTTCTTCTAAGTTTTAAAAATATCTTCTCTATATCCCTAATTGTACTTCCTTTCTTATTCCAATTAAATATTCCTATTCTTTCTCTATTGAATAACAGTGCAAGAATTTTATGTTTCATTGATCTTTTCATAAAATCTGTTCTTAAATTTATTATTCTTTGTCTGGCTCATTGATTTCCAATTTTATTATGAACTCCTTTCTCTTCCCTTCCTAAACCTTGTTTTGAACTTTCACCTTTTAATTGTTTAGATGAATCTCATTTCAATTTTTGGTTTCAGGGAATAAATAAATTTTGGCTAAGTTTTTTAAGCACAGTGTTGGCTCTGTCCTCTAAGTTTAGATTTATTATTTTGACCCAGTAAATAAAATTCATTTCTAGATTGAGGTGGTTGGAATTTTCTTCATTAACTTTTTGTTATTAAAGATTTTGTCATCATTTATAGATAGAAAATGTTCCCTGTGTAAGTTTTTAAAATTTTTATTGTCTACTTAAAAGCACTTGTCTGTATTTTATAGAATACTGGAAAGTGTTTAGTTGTTATTTTTAAAGTATATAGTTTGATGTACATTAATTGTAGCTGTTATCTTTTTCCTATTTTCTTTTTTTTTTTTTTTTTTTTTTTTAGAATTTTTTGAGACAGGGTCTCGCTTTGTGGTTCACGCTGGCCCTGAACTCAGCCTCGAACTCACATCACAGCAATCCTCCTGCCTCTGCCTCCCGAGTGCTGGGATTACAGACGTGAGCCACCACGCCCGGCACTGTGCTATGTGGTACTGGTTGCTGTCGGGCGTGAGTCTCCACACCCAGTATGGTATGTGGTGACCGGAGATCGAACCCGGGTCCTTGCACTTGGAAGACAGGCGCCGGAACCACTGAGCTAACTCCCCGGCTCCTCCTATTTTCTTCCTTCTTCTTTTTTTGTACATATTTGCTGTAATATCAGGAGGGGTAGTTTTGTGAATTCCTATTTGTGACTCTTAATAGAATGTCTTTTATCTACATTCATGGTAAGCATCATTTGAGTCTACACATTGGTGACTGTTACATCTTTATTATTTATTTTTGCATCTTACAAGAAATGTTTTAACCGGGCCAGGGAGTTAGCTCAGTGGTTCCGGCACCTGTCTTGCAAGCACAAGGACCCGGGTTCAGTTCCCCGGCAACCACATACAATTCTGGGCATGTGAGTTTGAGGCTGAGCTCAGGGCCAGCCTGAACCACAAAGCAAGACCCTGTCTCAAAAAACCTAAAAAAAAAAAAAGTTTTAACCTAACTAATCTGTCTTGAATCTGAATTTATCTGATTTTGATATTACTTTTAATATTTTGTTAAATTTTTTGGCAGTATTTTTGTTCATTCCTTTACTTTTAAAGTTTGTTGCTGGTTGCTTATAAGTTGGAGTTTTTCCCAATTTAAATGGCCTTTAAGTAGAGGGCTTCCCTGTGTGAGGAACACTGTTTACATTTACAATGATAAACAGTATGTTTGTTCTCTTATTAATTGATATTTTCAGGTTCCTAAGTTTTGTGTTTTTCTTTATGGCTTTTAAGGTTTTTTTTCACTTGTAAAAGTAATAAAATTTCCTCCATACTCTTGTCTTATGCATCCTACTTTTATTGTAGAACCAACTTTAAATTAGGATATAATGACCTGTATTTCTCTGTTGTGTACCTATATTTAAAAAATTAGTATCAACTCATTTCTTTAAAAATTAGAGATTTAGCATGATCTTCTTACCAATATCTCCCTTTCCCGTCCACCTCCACATAACTTCTTTTAATCATATAACTTCTCTTGTCAGTTATTTCTACATTTATATTGCATAATAATAACTTTAATCACAAATATTTAATAGCATTGTCTTACTGAAGTCCTCTATTTTGTACTATGCTTCCTGTTTCTTCACGTACTTGTACTTTAAGCTTTGACTCAATGCTTTGAGCGCCTTACATGTAGGAGAATCTTTTGCTACCTTCTATATAACTGATGGATACTGAATCTGTGTTCTCTAAGGCCAGACATCTTAGGCAAGGATCAAGGCAATCATATTCTTTCTCTTTCAAGGAATCTTTTAAATTTTGTTGCCTGGATGCTTGTGTATGATTTTTTATTCTTGCAAGTGAGTGTATATCCTGAGGATCTGTCTTGGTGCCATCCCGGTCTTGGACTGTACGTGGGGGCCTGAATCCCATCCATGTGGCAGCCACTTCAGCTCCTGAGGACAAGTACAAGCTGGGCCTTGGTTAGCCTCCAAGTCCCTCACGGACTGGCAGCCCAGGTGGGTGCAGAGCACCCAAAAGCTCAAGTGACAAGATTCAAGTATTTGGACTTAGATCAGTGAAAAGTGGATAAGAAACAGTTACATTTAACAGAGAAATCAGATAAAGTGAGAGACCAGATAGCTTGTGGTGAGGCCATTTATGGGACAGGCCTGTGGTTGATCCACCAGCATACTTTTCTGACCGTAGAATAACATACTCAAGCAGCAGCGTCACCTATTCTGTGCTTCTCGTTTGTTGTCCCACTGGTCACTCTGTAGGGCAAGCATTTCACCCCTTGGGGCATGTTATCTGAGGCCTGTGACATAATCGTTTACTATGTCACCCTGGACATGTTCCACTCTCTGCCCCTGTCTTCTTCTCAATCATAGAAGGAACTATGATGTTGGCCCCTGGGGTGCAAAGCCATGCACAACAACGTGGGCTTGTCCCTGGCAGTCCAGGATCTGTGTCTCCTGAGCAGAGAAACTTGTCTTCACCCCAGCGCCTTCTGTGAGTTCCTCTTGTCACACACTGTAGCTTGTGGATGGTGCTGGTGCTGCTGTCTTTTCTGGTGTAACTCCACTTCTGCACTCACTCCCCGTAACCTTACACCTCTTCTAATCTCAAGCACCAATCTTTGCACTAATCTCAAGCGCTTGTAACTCAACTTCTTCTCCACCAGTTATGCACCTGCTCCCTCCATGTGCTGTCCTCTGAGGTGTTCAAGAAACACGGCTGGTGGCTCTAAGTTCCTCTCTCTTCCTTCCTGATACCTTCCCTTGTTCCTCTTGCACAGCCAACCGAGAGCTGTCTGGTGGTTCTCAAGACCCCTTTGAAAGTGCTCAGAGGCAAGAGAAAGGAGGAAAAGACCTGGCAGGTGTACCGTGCAGGGTAAACCCCTGAGCAGCTGAGGACTGGGCTGAGCCACACTGAGTGGTCCAGGCAGTGCCCCGGAAGTAGGAAGCAGGAAGCTGCTTCTCCACAGTGGGCTGGGTGCCTGGAGTTGGCTTTGGCCAAGTCCCCACTAACTGGCTACCTTCCCTCTGGGGCCTCTGGACACCACCTAAGGCTTCACTGACTGGTCAAGGCTTTGATTGGGGGAAATTACAGGAAGAATTTCCTAGCAAGAGAAAGACTGGAGTTTGTAAACTGCCATCCAACCTCTGGGCTCAACTTAGTGCACAAGCAGCTTTATTTTACCCCATACCACAGGGATTTTTCATTGTTGTTCTGATTAATTTGAATCACTGATTTAAAATCAGCAGATTTTCTTCACTTTTCCTAGAAAATCTGCATAGTTATTAACGGTGGGCTGGAGTCCCACAGAGTGAGCAGTGACCTGGCGGTGGCTGAGTAGTCATTGGGCACACACTGCAGGCCGCACCCCGACACCTCCCCCAGCACCGAGCCCCATTTCATCATGCTCAGGCTGCTGGTTCTCTCCTAGAGAAAGAAAGATTTCTCATACTGGTATCTTTATCAAAAGAAGGAAAAGAAGAGAATCAAAAGGGTCGTGTGTTTAAAGAAAAGTGAGAGAGCTCTAGGGAAAGAAGAGACCTTTTTATGTTTTGTGTTTTGTGTGCAAAAACCTGCTCAGTTTCTCTTCTGCCCGAGGCCTTGAGGCTTCTGAGCTGGTCCAGCCCCACTCCCATCCCAGGGAGCCTCTTTCCTTTCCTGATGCATCCCTGAAGGAGCCCCAGCTAGATAGGAAGGGCATGTGGATGACACCCCTGTGGAGGGGCTCTCCCCTGTTCCTCTGATCATCAGAAGGCATTTTGGCCCAGCCTGGGGGCGTCTAGTGAGGAATTATTTCATGGTGGGGATGGTGGTTTGGCTCCTGGAGCAGGCAGACAGCTGTGATTATGCTGCCAGGGGTTTGGTGCTGGTTTTTCGAAAATTCTCATCCAGACCTTTTACATGCTGGTGCAAAAAGACATTCCCTGTGGAAGCAATTATTCTGGGCCTAGAGTTTTTTCCTGGCTAGCTTTGAATTCTGTGGATGTCATGAAGGGTTTAACCCAAGAACTTGGAAAGGTGTTTCTGTCTCTGAGCAGGCACATGTGCTCTTGAAACCTGGAGGTAATTTATGATGGAGCTACAAAGGGAAATTCCTGCACTCAGAAGCCCGGCAGCAGCCCTGCGACCTGGGACTGAGAAGCCTCCCGGCTGGGCCCAACTTACGCCCTGTACACACCGGGCTCTGTGTTTTCCCTCAGTGGTGTGTCTAGCCTCCTCCAGCAGCATCTGGCCATGCGTGGGCCACAACCTTCCCCTCCCACAGCTGCCCTGGAGGAGTGGTCAGTTCAGAGCGGGCCGTTTGGAGCTGGGCCACTTCTGTCTGCTTAGTACCTGCTCTTTCAGCTCCTGTGTGGGACACAGGACCCTGCTCACTGCCGTGCTAGAGGATAGGAAGAGACTCAGTCCAGGGAGCGACTTCCAGTGGTTGATGGTGGCTGTTGGCTGTTCAGTGTTGGTGACAGCCCACAGACCGAGGAGCTGCCCCACATGCAGTATGATGGTGTTTTCTGTCTCAAGCTCCTCCACTGAGCACATGCAGGAATCTGGCCCAGGAACCACGAGGAAGTGGCCTTGGGTCCTTGCTGCTACTCAAGACTCAGCCAGTTGCATATAATGCTTCCCTTTAAAACCAGCCTTTTCCATGGGGACAGAGCCCCAGGGTTCGTGCCTCTGTAACCCCTTCTGATTCTGGGTTTGTGCCATCTAGCATTGCCACCCTCCATGAGCCTGACATTGACACACTGGTACCAGCTGGTACCAGCCTCCTCGGTGCCTTGTGACAGTACTCTGGGTCTGCTGATTTATGCCTGGTGTTTTCCAGCCTGCTCCGTGTCTCGGCCAGGGGCAAGGCTATCCCCATAGCACTGTGGCTTGCTCTGTTGGCTGTTCAGTTTCCCAGCCAGGACCAGCTGCCCTGTGGCACCTGTAGCCTGAGATGACCGCTCAGCCCTAGAGCCTTCATTCTACTTTCTTAGTCTTCGTCTCAGCAGCAAAAGTATGGATTGGTGCCTTCTTGGGGCCAGTGGGTGGGTGGGAGACGAACACATGGCTTGGCAGCAGGGACACATCAGAAAGCTGTGGTCTCAGGCTCAGCTCCGCCTGGGAGGTGAAAACCGACCCGCCCTGCAGTGGAGTAGGGAGGCTGTCGGCCTTCCCTCTGGGGCTAGGAGAGCAGCTGTGGCTATGAGCATGCCCTCTGTGGGATGGTGGTTCTTCGAAAGTGCTACCAGCCACAGGACTGGGGGAGGTTCCTTCTAGATGTACAGTGTGAAAATGGGGCACCTGGTTCCCCCGGGGCCTTGGTGACACTCTGTGACAGGTCACAGGCCTCTGCTGAGGTGTGAGCACGTGGAGCTGGCAGTGCTGTATAAGCACCACTATCCCCCAGGTGAACAGACTCCAGCAAGTCTCAGTGTGCCGTGAGTGGGCCCAGCAGCCAGTGTGGCCTGCCCAGTGACCGCGTGGGCAGAGCCTTGCTCCCTACCTTTGACTTTTGCAGAATTGGCTTCAGTAGTCTATAGATTTGCAGCATGAACTGGAGTCTTTGAATCATTTATCTCGGCAGCTCTTCTGAAAACCAGAGAAAGGTAGAAATTCATCTGGGTACTGAGAAAGGAGCCTGGAAGAAAAAACTGTCTGGTGGCTGCCGTGATGGGTGGCGGGTCCGGAGATAGTGCTGGTGGCTCAGAGATCAAACAACTGAGAAATGGTTTCCGAGGAAGAACTTGGGGAATTCTAAGTAGGTAATGAGTAGTGACTTTCTTTTGATTTATGGCAAGACTAGGCAATCAATCTATAACGCTTTGAAGAGGAACGAAACGAAATCTCTTAACAGGCGCAGAGTCTCGATGGTTTGGACCAGCAGTCCTTTGTTGGGGGATGAGCAGAACCCCAGCCAGAGGCATCAGGTCAGGAGGCCACTTCTGTCCTCTGGCGTGATAATCCAGGCTTCTCCTCTAAACTGTGGCTTCAGAGGAGCTCCTCGTGTCTTCCCTCTGGCCTCTCTGAGATCTTGGCTCTGACCTTGGTAGCACTGTAGTTCGGAGACCAGGCCCCCAGTAGTTTGTGATCACTGCCTCCCAGACAGATCTGACCTTTCTGTTACCCTCGATCCTAAGGTGCTTGTATTACTCTGCTCAGGCTGTGATAGCAAAATACCGTAAATCTCCAAATTACAAGCAGTTCCATTCTGGGAGAACGTAAGTTGGATTCATTTATAATCTAACAAGTGAGCCGTACACAGTATACTGTGAATCTTATACAGTACATCTGTAAAAGTCCCAGGCCCCAGTGTTTGTAGGTGAGGGACTTAATGTACTGGATGCTAAGGGTGTAAACCACAGAAATTTATTTCTCCTGGTTCTAGAAGCAGGGAGTCCAGGGTCAAGCTGCCGGCAGTTAGTTTCACTCAGCCTGTCCTTGGCCTGCAGATGCTCCTCCTCACCTCCGTCACGCGTGGCCTTCCCTGTCTGGGGAAGTCTCACCAAGCTGCCTGGACAAGGGCCCATCCCAACCACCTCAGGCTAGCTTATTTAGCTCTTTATAGCTGGCATCTCCCAATACAGCAGTCTTAGGAGGCACTGGGGAGTGAGGCTCCCTGTATGCATTTGGAGGAACACAGCCCAGCCTCTAGCAGTCTTTGCCTTCTCTTCAGAAACCCTGCTGAGCTGCTTGTCTGGAAGTCCACACTCGAGGACCCAGCACTACTCCGTCCACAGGGCTGGACCGGCTTCCAGGACTGGATGTGCAGCTGAAACCCAGAGGGAAGAGAGACAGGCAGGGAAATGACATGTGTATAAGTGGTTGTCTGGGAAGATGAGGCTTCCCTCAGGCTGAGGCCTAGAGGGTCTAGCTTAGCACCCACCACACAGCGGGGTGAGGTGGGAGACGAGAGTGTGGCAAGACCAAGCCTCAGAGGGAAGCTCCTTGAGTTCCTGCAGGCTAAGCCGGCAGCTGCAGTAGGAGGATGGTAAGCAGGCTGCACGGGACCAGACTGGCCATTGTTGACGTGGGAGGGCAGCGTGGCTGGCGGTTGGTCTGAGGGTAGAGCTGTGAGGAGGGTAGAATGGATGTAAGGCTGAAGGATGAGTTCTGAGCGCTGGACCATGCAGTGTGGACAGTCAGGCCTTGCCCGGAGAACACAGACTGCCTCTCCAGGGAGCCTGGCCCAGGTGGGCGGCTCCAGGGTACTGGGTGCCCAGTGTTCTGACCTCTCTGTCTCCTGCCTCCTGCTTTCTGATCACTGTATTTCCTGCTGATATTCCAGTTGACATTATGAGTGAGGAAGTGAGGGGCAAACAAATAAGTAACTTTGTTACTTAAATAACTTTGTTAAGAGCCAGGGCATGGGTATGATAGCACACACTTGTAATCTCAGCACTCTGGAGGCTGAAGCAGGAGAATTAACTCAAATTCAAGACCATCCTGGGTTACATGGTGAGGTCAAGGCCACCCTGGAATATATAGCAAGACCCTATCTCAAGAATAAAAACAAACAAACAGCAAAAGTAAATAACAAAAAACCAGCCAGTGCATGATGATGTATGCCTATGAGCTTAACTAGTTGGAGGACTAAGACATGGGGACCATATGTTCACGCCCAGCCTGGACAACTTAGTGAGACCTTGACAAAAAATAAAATAAAAGGAGCTGAGTATAGCTCAGTGCTAGACTGCTTGCCTAGCATTTTCAAGGACCCTGGGTTGTATGTATATATATGTGTGTGTGTGGCAGGGCGAGTCACTACTTCTTAGTAACTTGGTTATTTTGTTAGTAACTTTTTAAGATCACACTGGCTAAAGTAGGGGTGGGGGAGGATTTGAACCCTGAGCATTGGCCCCAGAGGCTGCACCCTGTTTTGCCAGATATTAGCAATATATTGACTGCAGGTTATCAGGGAAGCACAGTTGTCAGTGGAAGAGTTCTCACTTTAGATACACTACAAGAAAAGGGCGAACACCTAATACATTGCAAATTACTGTGACACAAACCGTATGCCAGAACCAGGGCAGAATCACTTGGTAAAGAAGGGGCAGGAGGTCACCTGCCCCCACACATGCACCTGGTCAAGGCTGCACATGGCCAGGGAGCCCACCTTGTTCTCTCTGCAGCCCTTCAGGGCAGCAGGTGCAGAGCAAGGGCCTGGACTGAGAAAGGGATAAGATATGGCATGTTCGTGGGCAGAGGGATGCCCACAGGTCCAGGCTGTAGACAGCACAGAGAGAACACACTGTGCAGCAGAGCCCGCGATGGGCTGGCATACAGCAAGTGATCAGGGAGTGTTCCAGAGCGAAGAGGAGGACAGGGCCAGGGTGTAAGTAAGTAGCTGCAGCTCCTACCCAGCCCTCTGGGCGCTCAGCCGGGGTGCAGCCCCAGAGCCAGGTGGCAGCCTCCTGGGCCTGTGCCGTCCTCCAGTATCAGGCTTCCTGGGGATGTGGTCACCGTCAGCCTGGTGGTTACTGAGGAATCAGTCCCCACAGCTGGGCTTGCAGATAAAGGGCGTGTGTTGGTGTTGCAATGAGGCAAGTGTGGCAATCATTCCAAAGTGGTCCTGAGGTCAGACAAAGACCAACCTCAGAAGGGTGTTAGATACCAGCGCATGTTACTGGAGATGCCATCTCAGAGAGTCATAGAGCCAGAGCTGATCTGACTGGGCTTGACAGGGCCAGCTGAAACCTGGTTCACCATCCCTTCAAGATTGAAATGTCCAGTGCAGGGAGTTAGCTCAGTGGTTCTGGCGCCTTGCAAGCGCAAGGACTCGGGTTCGATCCCTGGTAACCACACACCATACTAGGCATGGAGACTCACGCTCAGCAGCAACCAATACCACATACCACAGTGCCAGGCGTGATAGTTCACGCCTGTAATCCCAGCACTCAGGAGGTAGAGGCAGGAGGATTGCTGTGATGTGAGTTGGAGGCTAAGCTAGGGCCAGCCTGAACTACAAAGTGAAACCCTGTCTCAAAAAACCTAAGAAAAAAAAAAGATTGAAATGTCCAGCATCACCTCTGTATATGACAAGGGAAGCCAGAACCATCAAGGAATTATATGTCCCTAAACTGTCCATTTCAGAGAGCACTGATTTGACCATCTGGAGTTTCCCTTAGTCACAGCAGAAGTCTCTGGATGTTCCACCCACCTCAGCCTAAGCAGGCTGAGTGCCCACCGCCCACCACCCTGCTGGGCAGTCAGGCTCCTATGGCCAGCCTGTCGCCTTCCTCCCTGCCCATGTCGGGTTGTTGGGTCACAAACATTTACTGAGGAATGACAGAAGCCAGGCCCTCTTCTAGGAGCTGGGAAGAAAACCAAAGGAGACTTATCCATAAAGCTCTAGATGAGGCAAACCAAGTAAGTGCATAGTGTATTTGACGGTGACAAATACAGGGGGAAATAAAGATGGAAACAATAACAAGGGGAGTATTGAGAGTTTTTTGCAAGTAGAATAGATAGGTTTTGAAATAAATGGGATTTTAAAGGCTCTAGTCCATAGTCCACTGGTGCTGCTGCTCAGGGCCTGTGACATGAGCACACATCCTGGCTGGAGTGTGTGGCTAAGTAAACTCATCCTCCTCATGACTGGGAAGCAAAGGACAAAAAGATATGGAGGTCCCGCACTTGCCTTTGAGAGTGTAACCTCAGTGACCTAAAGACCTCCCGCTGGGCCCCACCTGCTAAAGTTCCACCACCTCACAGAAGCACCGCCCTGGGGACCACACAGGCCCCAGGGGACACTTCAGGTCCAGAATGCAGCAGTGATGTCGAAGGCCTCTTGTGGACATCAGATGGGCCCTACGGGAGTAAAAAGCCCTGGGCTGTCAGAAGACAAATAGCAAGAAATTGCCAGTTGTAGTAAGCAAGAGGGCAGAGAAGGGGACAGGGTGAGATCCAAGAGGCAAAGGGATGAGCGGAAGGTGGCCACGTGGAGGAGCCTCTGGGCTGCGGAGCAGAGCAGACCCGGGTCAAGGGCCAGAGCAGTGAGCTGGCGAGGGCCTCTGTGGGGGAGCGGCTCTGAAGGAGGAGCCTGGAGCACTGACTGTCAGCCCCGGGGAGGTCATGGGAGCAGAGAATCAAAGATGGCACCAGGGATTCTGAGGTGCCATTCAGTGAGGTGAGGAAGACTGGGACAGGTGTCTGAGCCGCCTGTGCCCGGGGGAAAGGCCCATTTCTACTCGGGGTCTTCCATCCTGTGGCATGTCCCACTGATGTCACTTAGAAATGTGATAAATGGCCATTAGTGTATTTGAGGAAAGGGCAGTATAAAATCATTATTTAAGAGCATTCCATGGATCCATGTCTTGTAAAGTTTGGCATTTGCTCCAGGGAGGTTTATGAAAGGCATTAATCAAGGTCCAGGGGTGACAGCATTTTGGAGGTTGTGAGCTGATTTAATTACAGACAGGCTGGCAGTCCCTCATGAGCAGGGACAGCCTGGCCAGGGCTGGGGGGTGACCCAAAACACTCGAGCTATCAGTTGTGGTCAGCTTTGAGCCGGGTTTTTTCTTATCCAGAGTCTCCTTTGCTGAGAGCCCCCAAAAAGCTGAAACAAAGGCTAGGCCCCCAGGGTATTGCTGGGTGCCACTGGGTGACTATTCTGCTGGGAGTCCAGGGTACCTCAAGCCAGTCCCATAGGAGACCAGGCCACCTCATCCTCTGCCCACATGCACAGTGTAGAGGAGGCCTTTGCACCCCCCACCCATAGCCAGGAGCCCTGGGGATGAAGGACTGGAAGGAGCAGAATCCAGGTTCTGCCCTGTGATCTCAGTGCTCAGGGTGCACATGAAATGTGCCCGAGTCGTGGCAGCCCCAGCCTCATCACACAGCCTTCCAGGAAGCAGAAGTTCATGGAGTAAAGTGGCTATCTGGCCTTAGGCAGGCCTGGAGACCCAAACTCTAGTCCAGTAACAGCCATTTCCCCTTGGCCAGGGAGGAGACCCACACCACCAGCCTGACCATGCCCAGGTTGCCCTCTCACTCGAAAGCATTCGTGTTGCTTCTGCTGTGAAAGAGTTGAATGACTGCTCCTCAGCCTCACGCTGTCATGTGTTGTTCTGAGATGCCCTTGTTCTAGGAGGGCAGCTAACGTGGAGAGAACAGTGTCCTCCAGGGCAGATGTCCCTGGGCCATTGGTAGAACCCTGCCATCCTCACCTTCATCACCCAGGGCTCACTCCAGTCCTCAGCCTGGCAGGTTGGACAGTGTAAGATTCGTCCTCAGGCGAGGGTGGGGACATAGTAGATCCTGATGAAGGTCTTTCCTTACCTACAGTAGGGATAAGAGCCACAGAAACCATTTGACCTTCCTATTCCCTTGATGTCCTACAGTTTCTGTCTTCCAGCAGCCACAGAGTCAGGTGTCTGGCCCAGGAGAGGAAGCACTCTTGGTGGTGGGGGGAGGTTGGGCAAGATTGGAAGGTAGGTAGTTTCTCCTGCTGAAGGGACTCAGGGGAGGGCCCTGGCGTAGCAGCTCTCCAGGATGCTGAGAATAGACAAATATCTTCATTCAGTGCACAGCACTATGAACTCACCCTCCCTGGTTCCTGGGCACTCCCCAGTCTCCGTGGTTGGTGCCATGCTTGGGGCTTGGGTCTGGGCAGTGGGCCAGCCAGCGGGATTTAGGGGTTTATTTCTAGCTGTCCGGAAGAATCACCCATTACTTTAATTCCCTCTCGTATTTCAGTTAGACACCTTCATACATTATTCTTCCTACATTCTCTTTTTCTTCCACTTTCTTTGGCTCCATGTGATTTGGCTATTGTTGGGCACATCCTGGAAAGTTCAGCCCAAGTGTGGGCGGGGCTTAGACCCCCACCTCCTCCAACAAGAATCAATAAAACAGACCCCAGACTGCACATTCCATGTGCCTTCAGAAACCTCTGTCGGAGATATTTGTGACACCTCCAACCCCCTGAAGATTCTCCTCCCGTGTCCTGCCAGCTTACCTGTAGCAGGCAATTTGGCTGGATTTATTCCGATGGGCTCCATGCACTTCGCCATTGAGAAAGATATTTGTCATTTTGTTATAAAACATCAAACACATCGTGACCTAAATGATTATGACAGCAGAAGGTTCAACCACAATCTAAAATTTTAGCATTATTTATGATGCTTAGAGGTCCAGTGCTTACAGTGTCTCCTTAATCCAGTCTAAATCCAGAGCGCTGTCTCCCAGGCCTGTCCGTGTGTCTCCCAGGCTGTTAATAACAGCTCCTCCAGGCGCCCTGTTTGCCCACGGAAAATCCATCTGAGGCTTTTGCATCTCATGTGGCTGTTAAAAATTGACGGCTCTTTATTGATGTAACTGGTTGCTGCCAAATACTTGGGGACAAATAAAAGTGGCTGGACTCTAGACAAGCAGAGAACCATTTGTTCACAGAATTGCCGGCCAATTGATGTTGGCAGTTAAACAAGCTATCATTTAAAAGAATCTTGAAAGGAAGAACTCGACTCTTGTGAGAAAGTAATATTCAGAGTCCTGTGCCAGGACCAGGCAGTACCGCCTGTCGGAGGGTCTGAGCGCGGTGGCCAGGAGGTACGTCTCTTCCCATGCTCCCGGACCTGTACTTGGAGGGACCCTGTCCAGCCAGGTGCTACTGTTCTCAACAGGCCTCTCTTGGCCCCTGGATTTCCTGCTTGCTTCTCACTCAGCTGAAAAGGCCACTTTCTTTGGGAAGTTCTCTCTCCAGTCCCATCCAGGGCTGTGCTGTTTCCCCTGTGAGGTCTACCTGGTAAGCTCAGTGCTCTCCTGTGCTCAGTGGCCCGCGGCCACCCTGCTCATTCCGCCTTCACGGTGCTGTGCTGTGATGCCCAGTAGGTATGCGATAGTGTTGCCCGTGGACCTGGTGAACAGGGGGGCGCTCGAGAGCACATGTAGAGTAGGGTTTTGTAACTGTTGCATGAGACCCTCCCCACCTGGGAGCACTGGCTGGGCCTGGCTGTTGCTGTGCAGTGATTGCCGTGGACAAGCAACAAGGGTAGGAAGATGGAGGCTGTCGTAACACTGATTTCCCCACAGAGGTGCAGTCTGGGGTGAGAACCTTGGCAGCAGCTCCCCGATCCCAGCCATGCTGCTGTGGTTGGAAGAGTTTGTCCCTGCCAAAACTCACGTTGAGTCTTGGTCCCTGATGTGACGCTGTTGACAGGTGTTGGGGCACTTCGGAGGGATTAGCACTTTTTTTCTGAAGAGTGAGTGGTTACCACTGGAGGGTTGGTAACGAGTATGACAGGCATCTCCTCTTGCCCTTTGCCGCTTGTCCTCACTACTCTCGAATGTGCCCCCACCTACTGCTGTGAAAGACCCCAGCGGATGCAGCTTCCATGCTCTCGAATTTCTGGAACTTCAAGATAATAAACCTCTTCCCTTTATAAATTATGCAGCCTGAGGGGCCCAGGAGTTAGCTCAGTGGTTCCAGCGCCTGTGTTGCAAGCACAAGGACCCGGGTTCGATTCCCCAGTAACCACATACAATACTGGGCATGGAGACTCACGCCCAGCAGCAACCAGTGCCACATACCACAGTGCCAGGCGTGGTGGCTCACGCCTGTAACCCCAGCACTCGGGAGGCAGAGGCAGGAGGATTGCTGTGATGTGAGTTGGAGGCTGAGCTCTGGGCCAGCCTGAATTACAAAGTGAGACCCTGTCTCAAAAAAACCTAAAAATAAATAAATAAATAAATAGATTATGCAGCGTAAGGCATTTTATTGTAGCAACTGCAAAAGGACCAAGATGGCCAGAGAGGTCAGGGGAGCCCTGCACTGCCATCAGGTCCAGCCTGCCTATTTTCTGCCAGCCGACACCTACCTTTCATCCCCCTCATTGCTTCCCGGAGGCCGCCTTCCTCCAAGTCAGCACCACCTTTCTCCAGCGTTTGCAGTGTGAGCGTTCAGTGCTGGGCACTGGGAAGGAGGGGACCGGCCAAGAGCCGGGTGGCAACAGCAGTCAACCCACCTCAGAGCAGCTTGAGTGTCCTTGGGATGAGTTTCCAGGTGACACCACAGGAAGGCAGGTGGAGATATGCTGGGCGCAGGTGCTCAGGGACGCTGTGTGCCTGTAGCCCTTGAGGACTCTTACCCTGAGGTGTGATCCTGAGGGAGGCCCGAGGGTCATGCGAGTGACAGCTGGCACTCACACAGCTCCTGTGTGGCACGGCCACCGTGGAGTCATCAGTCCCATTTCACAAGTGACACAACAGCCTGCAGAGGCCTCAGGCACCTCCTAGCCATGACTGAGGAAGGGAGGCAGTCTCTGGGCAGACTTGGGCCTCAGTTGTCCTCTGCTCTGGGCAGTGGCTAGGGTAAGAGTTTGATACCCTCTCACCTCCAGGCCACCTGTCCCTTCCGAGGGACAGAGGAAGTAACAAGTCAGGCAACCTGCTGAGACACTCGCCCTGGAGCCTCTGCTTGGCCTCTGCCTTCTGTTTTCCATCATGCTAATTACATTTATTATTCATAAACTGCTAAAACCAGCTTCTGGGGCCGCAATTTTCCAAGCCCCCAGGCTGTCACAGCTGAGGCTTCTCTGTGGCAGACTCGCCCAGGGTCCCCTGTGGTTTTTGAGTCGGGATCAGATGCTGCCATAGCCGAGGGGCCTCCGAGTTGGGAAATGAAAACAAAGGATTCCCCAGCACGGTGGTTTTCCAGCAGCCCTGGGTGGCTGTTCCTTTTCTCTCCTCTGCCTGGAAATGTTGGCTGGAGGAGGGGGATCACCCCAGCCGGCTGACTTGGCCTCGTCCTGTTCCAGAGGCTGCTTTTGATCTTCCAAGTCCTTGGGCCTGGACCTGCGCCCTGCGGCTCCATCCCCTCGGAAGCGAGTGTCTTCCTTACTTCCTTCTGTCCAGACTGTCCTCAGATGTTTGCAGCTGTCCAGTGGTTGTTAACCCCCCAAAGGCCCAGTCCTTTACTCTCAAAACAGGGAGGTCCCACGCCTGCGGAGGGCTGAGCCTCATGTCTGCCTCACCGGGTTTCCTGCTGCTCTGGCTGGCTTCCTTCCACCCCACTTCCCTGGACCCACTGACCTGGGGTCACAGCCTTTTGCAGCCACTAGTGGACATTCCTTGGTGCATGCTTTGCCTCCCAGTTGAATGGATTTTATTCCCCCACCCTATGATCAAGTTCCCATTTCTGTGAAGTCTGTACTTGTGGAGAAATCTCTGCTGTTCCCACCCTGAGGGTAAGGGAAGGCCCGATGCCCCGTCATCCCATTTCTCACAGAGATGGCGGCAGCAGTCCTTGAGCCTGAGGATCCTCCCTGACATGACTACTTAGGTTCTAGCCTCCAGCTTCATATAGTGATGGGCCTGAAGGCTTCCTCCCTCCCAGGGAAAAAACAGGTGCTAGAACAGTGACTGGAAAGCATCTGTCAGCATCGGCCGGAGCCAAGCCTCCCGTTCCTCAGCCTCTCCTCTGACATCCCCACCATCTCCGAGCACAGGGCAGACGGGCTGAGTGACACAGGCCTGTCGGCGGCGAGCAGGGATACCATGGGGAGTTCACACAGTGAGCACTCTGAGAGCGAGCAGACGGTGTCTGAGCACAAGACACTGGCCAGAGTCGGCTCGCACAAGGGGAAAGTCAGATGAGAGAAGCTGGACTCAAATGCATCACCCCCAAAAAATTCTCAAGCAGGCAGAACCCTGGTGAGTGAGGAGCAGAGGGCCAGGGGAGGAGGCAGCCGTGGAGCCTGCTAGGAGGAAGGAATGTTCTGGGACTAGGAATGACCTGAAGGGTACTTTTGCAAAATCTCTGCCATCTGGACACCTGAGAGGTGTGAGCTTTGCAAGTGTTTTTTCAATAAATAGGTTTGAAAGAACCATTTCTTAGGCAGGAAGACTGATGTTTCCCATGCTGAGTGGTCCTTGGAACTTCCCAATTCACAGGCCTCTCGGAGCTCTGCTGACACAGTAAAATGACCATTTGTGCGCTTTCTCAATTATTCTGTTGGCCGATGACAGGAAAAAAAAATGTAAAGTTAAATGCAATTTAGGGAAGTACTGCCTGGGCTGTCTGTTAGGCCATGGCCTGAATATTGAGTCTATTAGAAGCAATTATAAAAGGGACAGAGCTTCTTAATGTTTCTCCTTTGACAAGCAGGTTTTTAAATATGGGGCATTAGTTAATAAAAAGTCCCCAGAAGCCCATTGTAATATATTACCCAATTCCTAACCATTCATAGTCACTGGAATAGGTAAAAGAGGGATGTAAAATTAATATATAGTTATTATTAAAATTGCCTTATAAATTAGTTAAGGCCCCTGGAGGTACAAAGTAGGCATCATTATTCTGAGAGCATCTCAAGGGCTTTGCTGTGCCCGGTGCATTTGTGGAACGGAAATGCCCCCTTTGAGGTCGGCAGAGCTTGGCTCCAGGTTTGAGAATGAAACACCAGCTCATACTACAAGAAGGAGCCAGCAGCTGGGCTGGGGACAGTTTCATAAAGAATCCTCCTCCTTGACCATTGAGGTTTCCCAAGGTCTGACATCCTGAGGCATCTCCGAGCATATTCGTGCAGAGGCGAAGGCCAGGTGAGACAGCCCTGTCTGCACAAGTTGGAATTGGTTCAGGGTGACCTGCAAGCATTTGTGTAGCTTCCAGGTGCTGGAATCTACCAGCTTGTCCTAGGCCTGGTAGGGTGGAAACCATTCCCTTAAAAAGTTTTCACCGAAGAACATCCGACCACAACCAGGATGAAAGAGGGCCTATCGCCATGGGCCAGCCACACCTGCAGGCTGCCACCGCTGAGACATCTGGAATTGCTTTGAAAGACATATGTTTGTGACTTGGCCACATTGCGGTGACCATTTCAAGGCTGTCCAGGGAGCCCCAGTGTTTCTGCTTTTGCTGCACAGCTGTGCATTTAATTGGGGGATTTCGAAGCTGTGACTAGAAATCTGTTCATATTGGAGCTGTTTGCTGAATCTCACTTTTGTGTCCTGGAGGATTTGACAAATGTGAAATTTTATACATGCTGGTGATTTGTCCACTCCTGCTGCATCCTTTGGCGACAGCAGGCTCATCTCCTTAGAATGGAAGATGCCTCCTGGACAGAGAAGCTTCGTGCTGCTCCTAGGGGCTATGGGTGGTATGAGATCCCAGTGACGGCATCAGAGGCAGTTTACTTGAGCAGTTCAAGTGAGCCTTGTAGAGCTGCAGTCCTTCCTGTCCTGCCTGGCTTCCTTCTCTGCAGAGGGCCCTGGCCTTCCACTCTTGCAGGGAATGGGCTGCTTCCACTTAGGTGAGTGGACAGCAAGATTCACCAAGGAAGTAGATCCCGACCAGTCTCCCCTCTCCAACTCCTACTGCACCAGAGGTACCTCCTTTGTAGACAGGTTTTTCAAAGGATCTAATTTCTAGAGAAGAAAGATAAGTGGGCTTTGAAAGCAGCACTGATCAGACATTCTTGTGACTTAGATTCTCTGAAGAGCTTTGCCCAATTTGTCTCTGCACCTACTGGCACATTGGAGGAGGTGCAGGGTCTCTGGATGAGGAAAGGATGGGCCCCTCCCTCTTACAGCATGCTCTCCCCTGGGGTCTCAGCCCATGGTCCTGAGGCTGGTGATTAAACCCACCATGAGTTTGATCTTCCAGGTGTGATCAGGATCAGGAGAGCAGGCCCCAGAAGAGCAATGGCAGCCCTGGTGTCTGAGCACCTGCCTTTGGCAGAGGTGCTGCCAGGTGGGTGTGAGGAAAGTCTGAGAAGAGAGTCTCTGAGGATGCTGTCCCTCCTGGGAAGGCAAAACACAGGGGTGCAAAGCGGAAGATGATTAAGGAAACATCAATTACATGAATTTTAAATGTCTTGTCTTGGCACAATCAGAAGGGGAAAGCTCGCTGTGTTTTATCTTCCTCTCTCTCAGGGAAATTCCCTGCAGAATCCCGAACTGAGGAGGACAGGACACCAGCCCCGGCCTCCATGAGGATGCAAGGCGAATATTCAGACAGGAGGATCTGAATCCACCCTGGAGGTTCATGATCTGGCGTCAGAAAAGAATTGAGCTTATGTTCCTTTTTTTTTTTTTTAATTTTCTACACAATGGTGTAGAAAATGCATCCAACCATAGGTACCTACCTCCCTTCCCAGCCAGGCTGAAGGTTTTTCAAGGTGCTGCGTTTGGGAGGCAGACTGTGTGTGCACTAGCGACCCCTTGTGGCACCTGCATGAAGTCATCCTGGGCCTCTGCTGTGCTCCAAGGAGCCTGAGCACTCTGGTGAGGCAAGGCTGGGCGGAGTGGAGCTAGTTGTCTTTGATAGGTAGCTTTCATTTCTTTTAAAGAGTATTTTCAAAATGAAAATAGTTTTACCCTGGTGACAAAAGATAATACCTTCAGCAGTAGAGTGTTCAGTTTATACAGAACATTATAAATAAGACACAGGGCCTCACTCCTCCCTGTGGACTTAACCAGTAGGTTCCAGAACTCCCCCTGGCACAGACAGATTTTGAAGTGCTGGCTCATACTGGCTGGGGTTTCTTGCACCCAAGGGTAGTTGAAACCTCTTCTGTCAGTGAACTGGGGCACACTGTGGGACCCCGCCCTGATCCACTTACCTAGTCATCTGCCTCAACAGCCAGGGGGCTGCTCTTGACTTCCTAGGATGATTGACACCATCAGCCTTTTCTAGCCATCTCTTGAGGGATGTTTATCTGATCAGCTCTTTGGGGTAAATTTCTGTACATGGAGTTGCTAGAGAAAATTTTGAAGCACAAAGCCAAACCACCTTCCAGAAAAGTTCCCCATTTCCAGCTGTCGCTGGTGAGTGTCTGGTGAGCAGGTGCCCTGTGCTTCCTGGGGTTTTCTCAGTGGGTCCAGTGAAGGGCACATGGCATCTTCTCTGTTTTGGGGGATACAGCCAGGAGCACATGGAGGAAGTGACCTAGGGCCCCTCTACAGACATGTGGGTCTCGGAAGCCACGAGATCTCTCTCCAGAAGACACATTCTCAGCCACTGCGCTGGACACCTCGTGACTGAGTGTGTTCTGAGGCCTCTGGTTAATGGTACTATTTCTGTGATAACCTGTCTGGTAAGGGCAAAGTACAGCCACATCTGCACTGATAACCAGTGAAGTTAAACTTCTCTCATTGCCTTTTCTTAGGTAGTCGTCTTTGTAGCTTGTCTGCTCTTTGCCCCATTGGTAATGGGAACATTTGCATTTGACTTATCTATAAAAATACTTTATAGTTGAGTTTTTTATGTTGTTGTTCTGCATCATGAAAATATTTTAGTGTACTATATAGAAATTTTAAATAAGTATAAGTAGTCAAATTGATTCTTTCCTGTATAGTTTGTTTTTTCATGTGTGCCACCTCAGTACAATTTCTTTGTTTTCCTCTATTTTATGATTTTATATAAAAATATCTTCTTACAATTATGAAATATTTCAAACACAGGGTGCTATGTATAATATATCCATGCATCCACGTGCTTTTATTTTTTTCATGTTCAACTCTTCACCTAAAAATGCATTTAAGAATAATGTGGAAGCACAAGGCTACAGCAGTGGGCCATGAAAGAGAAGAAATTTTCCTTTGCCCACGGAAGGCTGGAGACTCTCTGCCTTCCCAGTTAAACCCAGGGTCTTGCATGGTATCTTGATCCCAGGAATAAATGAGATAATGATTCAGGAGAATTCCCATGATGTGAGCGAGGAACTAGCTTTTCAGTTAGTGCCTCCCACCCTCCAAACCTCCTTTTTCTCTTACAATTTTAAATTTGAGGGGGGCCAGTAAATATTCGACTTCTTCTCAGGAGTGGTTGCCATGTCTCACCGACAGCCATAGGACCCAGCTGAAATAAATGTGACTTTCCACCGGGTACTCTAAGATCCTTGCTGATACCAAGCTTTGATTGATTCTTAATCCAGGTTCTTGCACTAGTACAAGATGGGAGAGGGACGGGATGATTTTAAGAGAATGTTCCAACCTCCTGGGTGCACATTTAGAGCCATTTTGTGTTGGGACCAGCTGACGCAGGAAAAGTTGTTTTCCTATCAGTGATCAGTGAGGAGGCAACTCTACTGCTCTTCAAGTTTCTCACTGGCTTCTGACAAAACTTGAACAATATTGCGGGGAGGGGTAATGAGTAAGCACAGATTCTGATTTTTCTACCCCTAAAAACATTACTGGTTTGGCTGATGTCTGCGGAATAATGTCTTCACCCTACTGATTTAAAATTCAGCATATTCTATATTTCCACCTGTATTAGGTGAGAACAGCTTCTGCTGCAGCAACAATAGAAATTGAGCTCTCAGTGGCTTAGCACAGTGAGGTTTATTTCTTACTCATTTGGCAGTCCAAGGACAGCATTGGCTCCAGCACAACTCATGGCGGCTTCTTGCCCACCTCTGCCTCCTCGAAGAAGCAAGAAAGAGAACATAGAGAACTTACCCCTATTCTTTTTTTTTTTTTAAGGTTTTTTGAGACAGGGTCTCGCTTTGTGGTTCAGGCTGGCCCTGAGCTCAGCCTCAAACTCACATCACAATCCTCCTGCCTCTGCCTCCCGAGTGCTGGGATTACAGGCGTGAGCCACCTCGCCCGGCACTGTGGTATGTGGTACTGGTTGCTGCTGGGCGCGGGTCTCCACACCCAGTATTGTTATGTGGTTACTGGGGAATCGAACCCGGGTCCTTGAGCTTGTAAGACAGGCGCCGGAACCACTGAGCTAACTACCCGGCCCAAGAACTTACCCCTATTCTTAAGAGCCATGTGTGCTAGAACCGGCACATTGTCACTTCATTACACAGTCCCAGCCTAACCTCGGAGATTCGGGAATGTGCCCAGAGCAAGGAAATGGGGTGGGAAGCTTCCAGCCAGACCTCTACGCAGGGCTGTTCCTGGACAGTTGAAGTTATGCATGGGAACGCTATTTTGTTCAGCCTCTTTGCCCGCTGTAGGCTCCCTTTCATCTGATGCTTACTAAGCAGCTATAGTGCTCTTCGCTGTGCCCAGCCTTGTGTGAAGGGTGACTTGGGCCTGCCCCTTGGAGTTCTCTTCAGGACTGATAGGGAAAAAAGACAGTCCTCCGCCACACGCGGGATAAAAGCTCTGTGGGTAGAAGTGGGGCAGGGCTCACCTAGGATGAGCTTTAGGTGGAGTCAGCAGGTCTCCTGAGGAAACCTGGGGAGATTCCTAGAGAGTAATGAAGCTGGGTGGTAACGCTGGGGTTGAAGGAGAGGTGCAGGCCCCTCCCCCAACTCCCAAGACATCTTGGGAATTCCAGCTAGTTGAGCCTCTGTTGAGATCCCTCTGTCTACCACCGCTTAGTGTGCTGGGGACCAAGAAGGACTTGGCTGAAGGCCAGAAGGTGGATGAGGAAAGAGAGCGATGAGGAGGGGCGTGCTGCTCCTGGGGAGAGGTCCTGGTGGGATGCTGGTGTAGTTCCAGGAAGGAAGAGCATAAGGCATGGGGAACAGCAGTGTGGTCACCAGGGCTCCTCACAGTACCCAGCGGCAAACAGAAAACACGGTTCACATGAGACTCCTTCCTTGACATTCTGTGAGTTTTCTGAGTTTGAGTGAGGGGTTTGGCAGCTTGCGGGTCAGTTTGATGAGATACTGTGGAGAGTACGTAGGCCGGGAGTGGAGAAGTCCGGGGACTTCCCTGCCTGGCAGCCAAGACCTGGCACATCACCAGATTCCCATGGGACCAGGGTCAGGCGAGCGCTTCCTGTGTCTGCCAGACTTGGCCCAGACTCTACAAGCGCCCTCCTGCTGCGCAGACCTGCAGTGGAGTTTCTCGCGCTGGAGAAATCCCGTAGTCTGCTGGCTCCACTGAGCACTGTTAGTACCATAACACGAGAATATTTAACTTTGCATCAATGAGCAAAGAATAATTAAAATATAATTAAAAGCATGACTTTTTCTAATTATTGGCTTTGTATAATGTGTATTTAAAAACAAGACATCTGCACAGGCTTCCTTTTGAATACATCCAGAAACCGAGGGAGGGTAGTGTTTTAATTAAAGATGGATTATTTCAGAAACAGTTTAATCATCCTGTCATCAGAGGACTTAGACCTTATTAATTAACTATTGATAAGTAGATTTAAGTTTAAACTTTTTAAGTTCACGTGCGCAGTCTCCGGCATTCCCCTCTCCCGTTAGGAATATTTTCTAGAGCTCACTTCCTATATTTGGGGTGTCACAGGAGAAAAGTTGAAGGCACTTTATTCTCAGGCACAGAATCCTTTGTGGGCCCAGAGCGTATATCCCATCCCAGATCAGGAAAGTGGGGAGCACTGGAGATGTCCCATGTCTGCTCCCTGAGCATATCCTCCCTGACCCAGCCCTGGCTGAGGCGCCTCTGACCAGCTGTCTAGGGAACAGAGTCCCGAACATGCTTCAGATGTGCTGGAAAGTCCCGGCTCCGGCCCAGGCCTGGCAGCAGCAGCTCCTCTCTTCAGAGCTGCTCTTTCTGTAGGGGCATCTCGAGCACAGCTCTCATTTATCATCATAAGTGGATAAAAACTCGCAAAGTGATAATTGCATTCATGTTGCTCCTTCAGCCAAGTGTGGCTGAACTAATGCTCGGAGACTCAGTGTGAACAGAGAGGAGAAGCCCTGTGAGAAGAGGCAGCGCACCCAGGGTGGGAAGCCCAGCACCTGCTGGGCCGGCCCGTCCAGAAGAGGCCTGGACTTCCCTCCTGTTGGGATCCAGCTCAGCCTGGGCTACGTGGTTCCGGGTCGCTCAGACAAACCTTTTCAGAGGGGAAACAGGCATCTTTCATAATAACCTGCCGTCTTGCCCTCCTGGCTAGTCACTTCCAGCAGGAGGCTGGGTGTTCAGGCTGCCAGGGGGACAGCTCTTCCTGGGTCCCTTGGTCTGGGGTGGCCTGGCTTCCTGCAGCATTGGAGTCCTATGCAAACAAGGCCTCGACTGGTCAATAAGAACACGGATGTAATGGGTGTTGCACCTGCCTCTCCTGCAGGTCGTGGGACCCAGAAGATGGATCAGAGAGTAACTGGGATGTAGGCAAGGAATTGCCCAGTGCTGGGACTTGGCCCGGGAGAGGGTGAGACTGTGCTTCAGAAAGGCACTAATCGAAAACGGCCTTCTCTCAAGAGAGTTGTTTCTGAAATGACGTATTTGTGAAATATTTTTAAGATTATAAGGCTGAGAAAGGAATTCGATCTTTAGAAACAAAGTACTGCTAGACTCTTTCAAAATGAAACAAACACCCTAGAGGGATTCAAAACCAAAGTACTTTCTTCCCTTGCAAGGATGATTTTGGGCTCCCGATCTGTCTGCGCTAGGCGTATCTGGGGCGTTCCAGCAACATCTGTTTGGTGAGGATCTCAGGTTCAGTTTCTCCATCTCAAGGGAGGAAATGGAGTGTGAGAGCCTCCAAGGACCCTTCTGGGTGGCTCGGAAGCCCTGGCATGAATGGTGCTTTACAGCCGTGGGCGTGTTGTACCCAGGAGAGACAGTCAGTGCCCTGACCAGCTTCATCCAATGACCCAGCCTGTGGGGAGCTGTGAAACAAAGCGTGTGGAAACCAGGTGTGGTAGCATCATGACCACAGCACTTGGGATGCTGAGGCAGGAGGGTCACTGCAAGTTTGAGGCCAACCTGGGCTGTATAGTAAGTTCAGAGCCAATCTAAACTACATAGTAAGACATTTTCTCAAGAGAAAGAGACAGAGAGAGCCAGGGAGGGGGAGAGAGAGAGAAAAAACATTGCCAAGCAAGACTCTTGCCAGTATTCTGGGCTGCAGAAAAGCCACTCCATGCCTGCTCTCATTAGGGGAGCTGAGCGCCCTTACGGAGGCCTGGCATCTGCTTGCCCAGAGGCCTCAGCAGCTGGGTTTACCGAAGGTGACTTACTCCCCGATGCTTCTCATCACCCTGGGGCCTGAGGACTGAGGGGCCTTCTGTCCACAGGGTTGTCCTTGGCCCAGGTGGGGAGCTGGCAAAAGGAGCAGACTTGGACACAGGAAAGAACTTAGCTTCTGTTTGACTCATCCTCCTGGCTGCCAAACGGGAACTTGAGGAGATCCTCAGCCAAAGCCTGCTCATCCTGAACTAAACCCAGGCTTTTTCTCAAAGAAACAGCTGTTCACATGACATTTCACGGTCTTGGCCAAATCTGTATTCCACATCTGCTGTTATCTGCTTACTAATTTTATTTAGGTTGACTCCTTTTTGTTTTGTTTTGTTTTGTTTGAGACAGAGTCTCGCTTTGTAGTTCAGGCTGGCCCTGAGCTCAGCCTCAAACTCACATCACAGCAATCCTCCTGCCTCTGCCTCCCGAGTGCTGGGATGTCAGGCGCCACGCCCAGCACTGTGGTATGTGGTACTGATTGCTGCTGGGCGTGAGTCTCCATGCCCAGTGTTGTATATGGTTACTGGGGATCGAACCATTGCCCTTGCGCTTACAAGACAGGCGCTGGAACCAGTGAGCTAAATCCCCAGCCCTCCTTTTTGTTTTTCTTCATTTCAATGTTTTTAAAAGAAAACTTTTTACCATAGTTAAGAGTGAAACCCTAAATATAATTTGCCAGTATAAATGGAAGGTAGCATTTTACAATCAATATTTAGTGCATGAAGTAAATATGTTTGTCAGAGCACAAATAAGGTCTTTGCTTGGATTCTCATCATGCCTTTGAAAACCTAAGCTTGAAGGAAGCCCCTGTCCTCCTACACAGGCCCAATCACTTGCCCTAGGGAGCTTCCCGTGTCTCTAGCTTTTCTCCTAGTAAGGGCAGAAGGTAGGTCCAGGTGTCCCTTGGTAAGAAATAACTTCTAGATTGTGTTTAAACTAGGATCATCTCCCAACCTGTGAAGAGCCCTTCTGTAGCCCCACCACAAACCTCTCTGGGTGATTCCTTCAGCAGCCTAGTCCAGTTCAAAAGGAAGAGTTTGAGGTTTTAGGGCCAAGCAATATGTTACTGCTGAAGTTGGCCTAACCAGTGAGGTGGAGCCAGGGGTGAGCAGATGTTAGCCCCAGAATCAGGCAGAGAACAGTCAGTAAATTCACTCGTGCTTGCCTCCTTCTCCCAGGGCTTGCAAATCTCTCATACAAGATTGCCTTGGTTGCTCAGGGCTTCAGTCCCCAGAAGGGTCTGTATTCACAGGCCTAGAATTCGCCACTTGGCCAGGTGCTGTGGACTCTTGAGTTTCTTTCTCCTGAATGTTGCCATCCTCCTCGGCACCATTATGGTATCTTGTCCCTCTTTCTGGTAATCAGCAAAGAAGGTACTGAAAAGGGTTAGAACATGTGTACACTGGGGAGAGGGTGGGCCTTGCCCTGGCAGCCCTGAGAGTAGACTGAGTAGCTTCGTGCTACGTCATGTGGAAAGGATGTTTTGTTTTGTTTTTTAATTGAGACAGGGTCTCCCTTTGTAGTAGTACAGGCTGGTTTTGAACTCACTATATAGCCCAGGCTGGCCTCTAACTCACGCTGATCCTCCTGCTTCAGCCTCCTGAGTGCTAGGATTACAGGCTTGTTCCACCATGCCTGAAGAATTCATCTTTTAAGAAGGCAGCTGTCTAGGCTATTATGCAAAGGAGAGGTAGCAAAAAAAATAAAATAGTGCCCTGCCTCATGACTCCCATCAGTCAACTCAAGATTGATTGATAAAATGCGAAATGCAAAAACCACAAAGATGGTAGGATGTATATGATCATAGGGGAGGGAAAGCCTTCTTAAATATGATGCCAAAAGAAGGAGCTATAAAGAAAAAACACTAACACATGTGATCAATAAAAATGTAAATTATCTGTCTAGAAATGCCAGAAAGAAAATTAAAGGGCAGAGGGGAAAAATTGTAATATAGATGATAGGCAAAACCACTGCCGAGTATCCTTCATATATAAATCCCTCAAGGATCAATAAGGAAGAGATGAACATTCACATTTTTCAAAAAGGAACAAGCCATTCCGAAAGAAATAAATATGAGAAATAAGCATATAAGCATGTTCACACTTGCCAGTCCATCAAGGAAGCAGTGAATACTTTGCAGTTTGCCAGCTGGATTCGCAGCGTCTTGGAGGACAGGCCCTGTAGTGCACCATTCAGGCCTCTAAACGTCCGTATGAGTCTTGTCTAGTCCATTTTGCAAAGTATGCCCTGAGACTGGAAAATGTACATATGCTCAATAACTCCACTTCTGGGAATTTCATCTGACAGCAGTGAAAAGCATATGGTCTCGAATGTCCATTGTAACACCAGGGGGAAGTAACCTAGGCATCTGATAGCATGAAGCGCCAGCGCCTAAGTAGACTGTAGGCTGTGGTACACCTGGCTGTACTTAGGCAAAGTTACTCAGTCATTCAGCAAAAACACACTGAAAACTCTTTGTTTAACAAGCACCAGTCTGGGCTCTGGATGATACTGCAGAGAACAAAACAGGTAAAACTCCAGCCTGGAGTAGGCAAGAGAGGGTGGCTGGATTGATGCATGTATCCATGAATGAAAGCTCAGCCAGATGGGTAGGTAGATGGTGGATACAGGGGATGGACATATGGGTGTCAGGTAGACAGGTAGGTGGGTGATGGGGGAGAGATACAGAAGTAGATACCAAGGATGGATGGTCAGGTGGGTATGTGGATAAATGAGTAAGAGATAGAGATGATGAGGTTGGGTGCATGGATGGATGGATGGATGGATGGATGAGAAATTAAAGCAGGAACGAGATGCCCTGTGTTCTGGGACCAGGGACAGGCCTCCCTGTGAAGCTGTCACCAGGAGAAAGCTCTAAACACGAGGGAGCAAGCTGTGGGTCCCTGAGACAGACCCTCTGGACAGAGATAGAAGGACTCATCGAGGTCTTGAGTGGGAGCTTGCCTGGCTGGTCAGGAGTGGCCAGGAGATGTGGAGTAGAAGACCAGATGAGATGGGGGAGTGAGAGCTGGAGAGCGTAGGGTGGTCCTGTCATCTGATGTCACTTCTCAAAGGATCCCTTACCTGAGCGTAGTCTGTAGGGGATAAGGGTTAAAGCAGGAGGCCAGCCGGACCACTGTCGCTAGTGATTAGTCAAGAGCAGGTGCTGGCTGCACCGTGGAGGGAGGGCCAGCAGTGAAGAGAAGGTGCACAGCCCTAGACACAGTGACTGCCTTAAAAATCAAAACATTATAGACCTAGGGCCGGGGAGTTAGCTCAGTGGTTCCGGAGCCTGTCTCGCAAGCGCAAGGACCCGGGTTCGATCCCTGGTAACCACATACAATACTGGGTGTGGAGACTCACACCCAGCAGCAACCAGTACCACATACCACAGTGCCGGGCGTGGTGGCTCACGCCTGTCATCCCAGCACTCGGGAGGCAGAGGCAGGAGGATTGCTGTGATGTGAGTTGGAGGCTGAGCTCAGGGCCAGACTGAACCACAAAAAGCGAGACCCTGTCTCAAAAAAAAACCATTATAGACCTAGAAAGCATTGTCTCCTGACAGGGAGCATGTTCTTTCTTTAGCAGTGACCTCAGCTGGGACTAGCTGGGGATGTCTGCCCCTGTGCACCTGTCTCAGCTCAGCCTGGGCCCCGTGCACAGGTGTAAAGTGGAGGGAACTATCAGACAGTAGGTATAACGTGCCTACCTGGAAGGACTCATGGGCCTTCTGCGCTAAAACTGAGTCCGCACCAAATCCTTAGCATTCCCTTTTTACTCAGAGCTGTCTGCGCAGCAGGGGTGTGGGAGTGTGTGTGTGCCCCCAAAAGGCCGTGTAAGATTTCCATGGCGGTGTTTTCATGACAGCTGGGAGGTGCAGACAGCCTGCACGTTCACAGAGAGGAGGAAGGAAAGTACCCTGCGTTAGACTCACCCAGTGGAAAATGACCCAGCAATCAGAGTGAACCACACACCAGTACCTGCCACCCACCCGGGTCTCACACACGATTCTGAGCAGTGGAAGAAGCCACAAAGAGAGCATATTGCATGATCCCCTTTACAGGAAGTTCAGTGATAGGCAATACAATCTATAGTATTAGAAGTTAGGCTCCTCGGCTGATGCAGTGGCGCATGCCTGTAATCCCAGCTCTGGAAGGCTGAGGCGGGAGAATCACAGGTTTAAGCCACGCTGGGCAACTTAGCTACACAGCAAGAAATTGTATCATAATTAAAGACTGGGGATTTAGCTCAGGGTGAAGGCTCTGGGTTCAATTGCTAATTCTACAAAGAAAAGAAGAAGTGGTCATCAGGCATCCATGGGGAGGAAGGCCTAGGAAAGGGGCACGTGGGTGTGCTCTGTGGAACAGTGTCCTGCAGATTTGGGTTCTTTCTTGTATGCATATCATATTGCTGTAGAAATAGCACTTGAAAAAAGTTTGTAGCTAATTACTTTTCAGAATCTCTGTTTATAAAATGTTTTCAAATGCCCAGAAGAATGTTCAACAAAATATTTGATAGAGGTTATCATAGGCTGATAAGATAATGGGTTGGGGTTTTTTCCCTGTGTATTTTCTAAGAACTTCTTGTGTAAGAATTTCTACAGTCTCTTCCGCGTATATACTTATATAATTTATTAGCAGCTTGCCACGCAGAGCACTGACAACTAAGGAGATATGTTTTTCCCAATAACTGATACCAAGGAACTCAGAAACTCAGCCTAATCAAGCATGTCAAGAATAAAGGGGAAGATTTGTTAATTGAATGTCACGTTATGTCCTCAGTTATGCTTAATACAAGATAGGCAATTTAGAATTACCAATTATCCAATTAAAATGCTAATTATCTCATACCTTAATAAGGCCTCTCTTGGAGGGAGGGTGAGCCGTTGCTTCCCTACCTCTTCTCGCCTCCTGTCTTCTTACCGTGACTGTGCAGTCTTTGCCTCTGCCCTTGTCTCTGAATGGCAGGTCCTCCTCTTCCCGGCCCTCCATCCTGGCAGCCTCCTATGGGGCACCCACTGCCGCTTCCCACTAGCCCACCAGAGGCCCCTTTGGCCTGGCCTGGGTGCGGCCATTGCAGTTGCGGATCTGTTTCGGCTCTGCACAGCTCACAGGTCCGGCCTGACACCTTCACATAGATAGCCTTGTCCACCCCCTGGGATTTGCGGAGCACAAAGCCTCTCCCTCGGTGCCCGCCTTCAGTCCTCACAGCAAAGCCCAAGGTGGGTGCTCTTCCAGTCCCCCCTTACCAAGGCTTTGAGGGCATCGTGTCAGGATCACAACTTTGTGATTAGAAACTTTGCATTCCTATAATCCTAGCACTCTGGTTAAGGAAGGATTACAAGTTTTACCCCAGCTGGAGGAAGTAACTTTATCTCGGAATAAAAAATTTTAAAAGTCCCTGAGTACAGAAAGAAAAAGAAAAACAATACCTGAATAGACTCCATGCCCAAACCCAGATTCCATGGCTTCTGTGACTATACTTGCCCTGTTTGCTTTTTGCCATTAGAGCTGTTATATGTCCTGCCCAAAGTCTCAGCCGAATAGGCAGCAGGGCCTGGATTGTGTCAGTCTGCCAGAGTCTCAAGCCCTGCTTGTCTCTGCCCCTCCAGTGCCGTCCCTTAGGTCACAGACGCTGGTGGAGGCTGCCCGGAAGGAGCTGGAGAGACAGGGAGAACGGCCTGGGCGGGAGGTGGGCCCAAGGAGTCTTTTTCATCAGCTTGACCACGTGGAGACAGTCCACACAGGCCCGAGAGGCCCGGCCCCACATCCCTGTGACTTGCTGGCCACACCTTGGTCCTGATGGAAAGGCATGCCCCAGCCATGTCCGCCCTGCTGAGGGCCAGGACTAGGGCTCCTTGGGACGAGGAGATGTGAGGAAGTTTCCGGAGCTCCCGGCAACAAAGAAAGCTGCTGAAGGCAGATGCCACTGCAGGTCCCCTGAGTCCTCCATGCTGCCACATCCACACAGGCGGTACTGTGAGGCTGGTTGGCCCCCTGCTGGCACCAGCATTGTTAATAATGGACGCCTTTTGCAGTCCAAGGCTCCCAGCCCATCCCTTCTTGGTATTGTGCAGTGTGAATACCAGTTGTTTGTGTGAAACACACACGGTGCCTGGGTAGCGGCTCATCTCTGGCCTTGTCTGGGAAAGAGAGGCCAGGACTGGTCTGCCTGTCCCAGTGTCTGCCCTTCAGGAGACCATGAGCTAAGAACCCTGAGCAGGTGGCTGGAGCTGCCAGGGGCATCACAAGGGTGGTGTGGGGCCTTTGCGTGAGCTGTTGGTCAGGTCCGAAGGTAGGAGGGGCAGCTTGTACCCCTCCCGGGGGAGCTCAAGGATAATTGGGCACTTCCAGTTCCGTGTGAGAGCAGTTTACCTCCTGTGGACTTCTGTGAGGGACTGGCTCTGCACTCAGAGCTGCTGCTTCTAATTTGGGAAAGGAAGACATGCTCATGTTGGCTTTTAGATGAATCCCATGGCTGCTGTCTTTAAGACTGTGTTTTTCCTCCTCTGAAAAGGATTTCCTTTAGTAAGTACATAAATATTCAAAAAGCAGATCACATTCATTGGATAATTATGGTCATTTAAACCCAGAATATCTCAGTCACTAATTAAAAATAAATGCAAATTAAAAGTTACTCAGAGCCGGGCATCATGGTACATACCTGTAATCCCAGACTCTGGAAGGCTGAGGCAGGAAGATCATAGGTTTAAGCCCAGCTTGGCCAATTTAGTGACTTAGTGAGATCCTATTTCAAAATAAAAATGTAGAAAGGGCCATGGATCTAGCTCCATGCAAAGGCCCTGGGTTTAATTCCCAGTACTGCCAAAATCACAGTGACATTATCATTATTGTTACTGTGTGTCAAGACAACTGTAAGTGGAACCATGACTGACTGAAAACATCACGAGACACTCAGTGCTCCTCCCCACCCGGTTCCACACCCCTGGCCCTGCCCCATCCTGAGGAAGTGAGACTCCCAGGCCAGGCTCTGAGAGCACAGCACCCTGAGGAGCCATAGGCCGAGCTGCCCCTTACCGCACAGGAAGCCTGTGCACGTGCATGGGCCCTGGGCTGCGTGTTCTCTCTGGTAAATGTCCTGGAAGTGCTTCGTGTGGCCTGACCTGCGCAGGGGCCACTGGGATCCTGTACAGAACTTGCTGCCCGGACTAAGCAGTAGCGGGTAGTCTGGGGCTTGGATCTGTGCAGGTTCGTCCGGTTTTCAAGGCTATTTGCAAAGCCCAGTGCTGGGTGCCCACAGCTTCCTGTCATGCCACCTGCATGGACTCCCTTTGACAGTGAAGTGGTGGCTGCCAGGTCCTGACATGCTCACTATGAACCAGGTACACAGTGCCGAGTCACTGCGTCAACAGAGCAGCTGTGGAGAGGAGGTGCTGTTATCGTCCCCTGGGTGCAGATGGGGAAGCAGAGGCAGGAGGCAGCTGGCAAGTCACGCAGCCAGGACTTGGCTTCTGAGTCAGTGCGGAGCAGAGTCCCGGGTCTGTGGGCGGAAGAGCTTTGTCCCGACTGCCCACTCTCCTGCGCACTGTCTTTGGCCACGTAGGCTCCACCATCCCTGTTTGTTTTCTCTTCTTTGTGTCCGGTGCTGTCACTGACCACCTCCTGGGGACCCGAGATCCTTCAAGGCCAGCCCCAGTGAACGATGTGACCACAGCCTCCTGGTCGACCTCATGGGCCCCAGCTGCTGGCGCTCATAGTTTGCACTGATAGCCTGACCGACCCCTGCTGCCCAGGGAGTGCTCCTGCCGTTATCTTGGGCAGCTAATGCATTTTATGGGGCAGTGGCTTATCTTCCTGTTCGATGATGAACCTCTGAGAGCAGGAGCTGAGCCTTGTGCCACAGGCTGGATATGTGGGTCCCAGGGGAGGAGCACCGATGCTGTCCCCGGAGACCTGGTTTCTGCAGAGGTGGGCCTGGGTGCCGCGGCGTTGGCCCCATCTGCCATCTCCAGGCACTGCCGAATGGGCTGCCCCCTGTCGCTGCAGCAGCTCCCTCCTCCTCGTTATTCACGGCACACATTCTCCCAGGTTACTTAAGGGTTCTCATTTATGCCTGGATACAAAGCGTCTAACACTCGGTGCTGCTTGGGGAAAATTTATAGGCAAAGGTGTTGGAGGAAGAGCTTCGGGGAGCAGGCAGCAGGGAGGTACTCGAGGCTGGTTGACCGGGACATAGGCAGATTCGACCCTCTGCCTGAGCGCCCTTGCTGCTGAAAAGGTATCCCAGTGCTGGGCCGGGTTGTGCCCCAGACACCCCACCTCCAGGGGCAAGAGGGAGCAGTCCTGGCTACGCCTGTCCCTGTGCTTCTGCTGCGTGAGCACATCCCAGATTTATGGAGAGAGCAGGTAGCAGCGGTAGCAGGGGATGGTGGCTGTCCTGCCCGTCTCGCTGTCTACTGCCCTGTCCTGGTCAGACTGACCTCTGTCTTCCCTTCCTTCCTTTCTCCCTTGTCTTCTGGCTGTTTCCTGCAGCCCTCTGAGTGTTGGAGGTGAGAGGGCTTCTGGCTCCTGCTCCGCCATCAGCTCCCGTACAGGGGGCAGCTAGAATCACAGCAAAATGCAGCCATGGATGTGGGCATGTGCATATTTTCACCTGTGTGTGCATGCACATGTGTTATGTAGGGACATGTGTTTGTGTGTGCATGTGTGTGTCTATGTGCTCCTCAGTCTGTGCCGTATTTTTCCTGAAGGTATAGAAGGGTCTTTTGGGGTGCCCTCTGGCCACCGTTGAGTGCGCCGCAGTGGGGAATCGGGTCAGTCTGCTCCGCCCTGCTTTCCCAGCTCAGGTAGAGCTTCCATCAGCTCTACATCACGGTTGTGTCTCAGCCTGGAGTGTCCGCTGCTCAGCCCTCAGCCCTAAAGGTCGGAGGCATCACACTTCCCATTTTATCACCTGTTCTTATCCCCAAAGCACCAATATGTCTTCATGTCTAGACAGAAAAAATCATTTAAGGCAGGTGTGGTGGCTCATGCCTGTAATCCCAGCAATTAGGAGGCTGAGGCAGGAGGATGGTCTCAGCTGACTACTGGTCAGCCTGAACTACTCAGCAAAACAACAAAACCAAAAGTAATCATTTGAAATATAGCTTAATATGTTCCTGCTAGCTTGACTGTCTCATTGGGCGGCTTGGACCACTGGCAATGTGAAGGAATCCCAATTGGGACATCATACGCACACCAGCAGGTGGTTCAAGCTCTCCAGGAGTGAGACGTACAATTACAGCCCTGCTGCGACCATGTTAAATCAAAACTAGGTGCTGACGTCCAACATGAAGAACATCGCACTCTTCCAGGCCACAGCGAGCACTGAGCCTGTGGGATCTCCTCCTCCCAGCTGTCCCCAGGGGGATGGGCAGCATCAGTGTGCCTGGCAGACATGCCCCAGACCGGGCTGTGGTTTACAGGCAGAAACTGAGTCAGCCCAGCTTTGGACCAGTGTTTCTATTTGCTTGTTTTGCACTTGAAATTGCTTCTTTGCTTCCTTGGAAGCCAGGGAGACAAAGGGTATTGTCTATTGTAAAAGTCTGAACTGGGGAGCCTTGTGCAGAAGTCACCCCCCTACCCAGTCCTATTCTTGTAGAATACATAGTTCATCCATCCAGGCCAATGGCATGGCCATCTCTCCACCTGTCCTTTATGAAGCCAGCTAGTCTCCATACACCTTGTGGCCATCTGCAAGTCATCTGAGGCCCACTGTCCCTATGCCCTTGAGCATGGCCCTGTAACCCGTGGAAGTTCACTTCTGTTGGGCAGGGCTGTATCTCCCACAGCGAGAGAGCACTGAGGCTCTGAGGACTTTGTACGTCAAGAGGGGGCCGGTTCCGAGGCTGCCTGTGACAGGGCCGTGTTCAGGAGCGCTGGCCTCTGCCTCGCCTTGCTGCAGTGATCTGGATCTCACATCTCTATGGCCTCTGGGAACTGAGGCAGAAGCTAACAGCAGCTACCTGAGTGCCCTCACTGTGAATATGGACCATCTGGGAAGGGACACAGGTCCTCGCCCCCTCCCCGGCAACTCCTGACATCCCTCATGTCAGGAAGCTTTGCACTCACAGAACCCAGTTTCCCATAAGATTTGTAAAGCAAATCTGAGAGCTGACTGAACCTTGCAGAACCGTTTCTGCATAACAACTACTTAATACCCAGTCATAACAATTATACATAATTTGTGTTTACTGTGCCTGGAAGATTAGACTCCTCCGCACAGGCATTCTCTAAAACAGGCCTAGAACGTGCAAGGCCAGCAGGGCCACCACTTGGCGTGCCCACAGGCAGCCTTCGGCGCTCTGAGGACAGCCTCCCTGGTGCTGGAGGGGTCAGGTAGGGGCTGCCAGAGCCCGCTTCTCAGGAGGGCCAGGAAGCTGTTCCCAGGCTTTGGGGAAGCAGGGCAGGCAGCTAACAGTCACTGCCCCCACATCGGCTGGGTTCTGCAGAGGCTGCACAGCTCGTGTGCCCTGAAGACCAGGGAAGAACCCGGGAGCAGCTCAGTCCCTGAGAGCTCAGGACCTCGTGCAGACAGGAGGCTCTGAGGCCTGTGGGTGTCGGGCAGGGCCTGGTCTGGGCCACTTGATAGCCTGGGTCATGCCTCTGCCCTCAGAATCAGCACACTGTGGCCAGGCTGGTCCATCAGCTCCTGGAGAAGCCTCCAAGATCTGCACCAGGGGGACCCAGCGTGAAGGGACATCTCCACCGCCCCACAGGCACTTGTCCCACTGCTGGGCCTGCCCAAGGCTGGGCCATTGTCCTCTGCAAGCTCCTCCCTTCTCTGGGCATGCAAGGCTGTCCTGCAGGCCTGCCCAGGACTTCCAAGGCCCTGTCTTTCCCTCCAGACCATGCTGCTAGGCCTTCCTGTCAGGGAGGGAGTGGACCAACTGCTGTCCCAGGAAGGGAGAAGCAGGTTCTGCTGCCCAGACCTGCCCTCCTGCCTCCCTGCAGAGACCCTGCCCTAGAGGCTGTCTGCTCTGCAGGACAGCGCTTAGGCCAGAAGAGATCAAGTTTCTCCTTATCCTCGTGTCCAATTCCTCCTGGCATGGCGGGTGGTGGCCACTAGACCTAAGGTCCCTGGGAGACCCTTCCACCTATATGGAAACGTGTCCCATCCTGCGTCCCATGGCCAGGGCTCCAGCAGTCTGTCTGTCCTGACGAGTGCTGAGACAGGCAGGAAGAGGAACTGCCCAGCTGGGCCTGAGCCCTGCAGGGCCCCTAGCTCCCTCCCTTATACATACTGACCTCTGTGGTTCTATGGCATGTGACTGAGCCCAGGCTCACAGACTCACCCGGGGCACTTGGGCCATCTCGGGGACACAGCAGAGCAGGGTCTGGGCTGTGCCTCTGAACTTGGGGCTGGGGTCCTGCATGCTTCAGTGAGCCCACCTGATGTGACTCTCTCTTTGCAGCCTGTTCCAGCATTATTGCTACTCCCGGGGTGGCATGCGCCACAACTCCTACACCTGCATCTGCTGCAGGTAAGTGCCTCGTGGTCTCACGAGAGCTGGTGCAGGAGGTGGCAGGACTCCCGCTTCCCCGGGCACAGGCCCTTGCTCACACACACCCACGCCAGTGCCTGCCCCTAAGCCTGGTCATCAATCTCACTTCTGAAGCCCTGGCTGAGGTGGCCTCTGCCTGCCAAGCTTGATGCCAGGTGAAGGAGCCCAGCCTGCCCACTGCAAGAGGACTGTCCACAGTCCCACCCCAGCTGGTGGACATCAGAGCTGAGTGCGAGGGGCCGCAGGTGTACCCACGCACAGGCCAGGCTGGGAGCTCAGCTGGGCCGCTTCCTATGCAGCAGGTGTGGAATGTGTCAGTGTGGGGGCTGCAGTTGTGTGTCCTTGTGGATGTGTGTGGTGCTTCCCCGTGTGGTGCACAAGGACCATCTTCTGGCGGTAGTAGAGAGGGTGTTCCCCTATGTGGATATCTGTGTCACGGTAGGAACACACACTGTGGCTGTGGGGCTCAGTGTGTCACCTGTGCATGGCTGGTGTGCCTGGAGGTGCCCAGAACCGGGCAGCACAGCTGTGCGGGTCCCCGGTCTGACTGCACAGGCGTGTGACTCTGGGCGCCCTTTGTCTCAGCTCACCCTATCTCTTCTCCCAGTTCTCCCCCCGGGTTCTGCCAGGACAGACCTGGCCGGCTCTGCTGATGTGCACGTCCTCGCACATGAATAATACATGTGAACATCTCAGTCCTTGGAAATGCTCTTCTCTGGTGGATAGAGAGAAAAATCATTATTTCAACTTTTATGATTCCTGAGGCTCCCGAATAGGCCCATAAATATTACACCTAGGTGGGATGTTTTTCTCCCTTTGGATAGACTTAAAAGTCCTTTTTCTTAAAGGCACCGCTCATTAGGGAGGCTGTCTACAGCACAGAAGCATGGAGCGGTGCCTTTCTGTCTCCTAACCAGGGCCCTCTCCACAGAGCCCCTCTCCCTTTTGCCACCGGGAAAGGAGAGTTTCCCAGCACCATGAACTAATGCTCCTCATTTCTGTTTGTTACGTGTGCTGCCCACATTCCCAGCCCTGAGGGCAGCTGCCTGGGCTGCACTCATAGCCGGGAAGCATCCGCGTGGCACTTGTGTGAACCAAGGGGCAGGCGCCAACTGTGAGCAGCCACCTCTGTGTCCCAGTTTCGGGTGGGGGTTCTGCCCTGGGCAGCGGGTAGAGCTCTAGCCTCCCAGGGCCGTCTGGGTGGGGCCGGGCTCCTGACCACTCTCCTGGCTCTTCTCAGCGGTGAGAATGCGGCCGTACTGCACTATGGACATGCCGGGGCCCCCAACGATCGAACAATCCAGGACGGAGACATGTGGTAAGTGAGGCCAGCCCAGGACCTGTGCTGTGTGTGAACAGCCCATTCTCAGGGGGACTTTGAGTGTCCCTGTCCTGAGAGAGCTGACCACAGTGAAGTCCTGAGACCTGCACAGCACCCTCTGCAGGGCCAACGACCTGCAACAGCATCCCCGGGGGTTTCCTGTGCAAAGCGCACACAGAGGGGCCTGTGGGCACCTGCAGATGAGACCCCTACTCAGTTGCATGATGCTCCTGCCATCTAGACATCTGCCAGGACCAGCCCAGGCAGCACTGAGCACTCCCCAGGCCGTATTCTGCTGATGGCTGTTCTAGCCCCTGGCCTGGCCCTGGCCTCCCCAGGTGGTCTCGGCCCTCCCACAGGGAGCAGTAGGAGCTATGCCAGCCCCCGCCCTCGTCCATTGAGAGGGAACATTCACAGACCAACAGATGACCAGCTTCTCAGAGAGACACCACGTTCTGAGCTGCCCCTGCCAGGCATGTGTGGGAACCCACACAACCCAGGGTCCTCTCTGCCACAAGGCACCCAGCACTGTGACTGGCAGGGTCTGCTAAGCCCGGGTCAGTTGCTAAACATGATGTTCTGGCCTTGGACACTGTTGGCAGGAGCCCTTCTCACCCTTCTGGAAGAAAACCCGCTTTCTCCTCTGAGCCTCAGTTTACCCATCTGTGAGTGGAGAGAGTGCATGCACCTTAGGACTGCACACATAGTGTGGCAGAAGGGATGTGTGAGGAAGCTAGGTGCCAACCTGAAGCCTCTCCCCAGGCTCCAGCTGGCAGATTAGGGCTGGGATTGAGGCCCAGAGTGACCCTGGAGGCATCCCAGGAGCACTGCAGCTCGCTGCCACCTGCCTGGCCACAGCCAGGAGCTCAGTGTCCATCTCTCGGCCTACCTGGCTGCACCAGTCCCACAGAACCTGTGTGGCCTGTGGGCTGCGCTGAGCCCTGTGAACTACAGGCTAGCGCCTTGTCAGCCAGACTGGGCAAGGCCGCCTCCAGGCAGTGGGCCTCATGGGCAGTCAGAGTAGAGCCAGCCCACCCTCCTGAAGGCAGGGCCAAAGGCACGTGGGGACCCAGTTCTCCGCCATCACTCACCCCAGTGTGTGGCAGAGTAACCAGAGTTGACACAAGTGTATGCCAGGCTCAGGCCAGGCCAGAGGGATTTGCAGAGAGGTCTGGGTGCCTCAGACTGAGATCAGGGAAGGAGAGGATGGCCCTACCGCCAGCACCATTGGTGGCCCCAGGGAGATCACCTAGTCCCCTCAGGGACTCTCATCTTCTGCTCTTTGACCCAGTTGCCCATTCTGCCTAGGCCAAGAGGACAGTACCCAGGTGCCCAGTTGCAGAGCAGAGCCCACCCTCTGTCCTGGGGGCAGCCTGGCTGGCAGGAGAGTCCCATGCCGGAGCCGCATGGCCATATGTTGTTCCCTTCCTTGAGCCTAGCTCGCCTCGGGGGAAGCAGCTGCTCCCTCGCTTCCCCTTCATCTGAGGAGTCAGAGGGCAGGTCCAGGCCCAGGTGCTCTGCCTCGCAGGCCTCCCTCACCCGAGCTGCTGTGGCCTCGGCTCTCGTGGGCAGCACATGGCACCTGCGTCTCCCGGTGCAGCTGTAGACATCCTGGAAAGCCCACGGATGTTCGTGCCAAGCTCAAATTGGTGATTTTGTTTTTCTAGTGTTAACTTTGAAATGTAGCCAGTAGAATAATTATGAGTTTATTATAGTCAATTTATTATGCAGCATTTAGAACAACATGTTTTGTTGATTACTGCTACTGCCAGATTGCCAGTGGCATTTATAATCCATTGTTTTATTGAAATTGATCTGCTGAGCGCCTACTGTGTTTGGTAAATAATAAATCACTCTGTTATCCCAACATAAAAACCATGGCACTTCATCACAAGGTATGAAACCAGAAGGTAAATGTAGTGCAGTTTTCCCCAAAGCTAAGTGGGACCAGTCGTAGTGCTGGGCTCTGGGTATTGGAGCTTTGACATGGAGACTGAGTAGAAATGCGTGCGAGATGCTGTCACGTGTAGTAATGGAGAGGGGATGAGGAATGGTGAGGGGAGACCAGTCCTTCCTGCCCCTCTGTCCATAATTCAGGTGTGAGATGCCCGGCACACCCGTGTAGGCACACACACACACACACACACACACACACACACACGAAGGCTGTTCTGCTTGATCCTGAGCTCAGTAGTTCTGCAGATCAAGTCCTTGCTTCTCTATCCCTGGCCCCTCTGAGCCTTGCTTTCCCCATCTATTACTTAGTAATATGCACCCAGCTGTGGGTAAAAAATACAAAGTAACCACCCATGAACCTGGTACAGTGTGGGCCCTCAAATGGCAAGAGCTGTAGCGCTATTTGTCTCCCTCAGAGCCGGGCACACTGGGCCCCTTTGTGCTCCTGGCCCCAGGCCCACTCGCCAGCCCCTGGTAGCCTCTTTCATTCACAGAACAGCTCCTGGTTCTGGCTCATGTGCCAGGGGAGGGGCGGGTGGAGGCTCCAGTCCCACCTCTTTGCCCTCAGAGTGGCAGGCGCTTCCCTGGAGCCCAGCCAAAGCCACTGTGGGCCGCCATCAGCCTCCAAGGGCTATTGTCAGCCTCTCTGGCCACAGTCCTCACCCATCAGGAGAGTCCCACCCAGTAGCCGTGAACACACTGGACCATTCTGCAGGTCAGGCTTGTAGCTAGAAATTGAGACAGGTATTCCAAGGGCGTTCCTTGTGCCAAGTCAGTGGCACCTGGGTTCCTCCCCATTGCTCAGGGACAGCCCCCCCCCAGCTGCTCTGCAGGGGTCACGGGGGGCAGGAACATGGTGTGGCCTCTGATTCTTGGGGCTCCTTCTTGGCTTGGTCCAGAACCATGAAACCTTGTGTAGCTGTGAAGTCTCGGGTCTTCTGTGGCTCCCAGAACTCTTTCTGGCTGTGTCCCTGGGGCTCCCCGTGAACCCCACCAGCAGGTCACTGTCCTAGAGAGTCATCAGTTGCTTTTGTTTTCCTTTTTAAAACAGACTTCTAAAACAGGGTTACAGATGTGTGCTGATTAATGTTTTCCACATGTTCACACAGAGGAGGGTGTCTAACAGGGTCACCGGAGGCCCTTCTAAGTAGGAGGCCCTGATCAGGTGGGTGTGAGCACACTGTAGCTAGGACTCTCAGTGCCGCTTGGTCACCTCGTGAGCCTTTTGCTCCACCCTGTCCTCCTGTAGTCAGCTTGGGCTGTGGGCACCAGATCCCCCAAGCAAACGAAGGCTCTTAGGACCAGCAAGTGATACAGGACTCCGGGTCTGAGGCTTATGCTCCTCATCTCTCCTGACTTCTAGCTGGGGATAGATGAGAAGTCCAAGATGTTCCTGCAGTATGGGCTGTGATATGGAAAGCAGCTGAGATGTTCATCCTCCCCTGCCATCTCCTGCCTCTCCCACCACCAGGGGTAGCAGGATAAGGAACTGTGGCCTCCTTCTGAGCTTCCTAGAACACCAGTCCAGGATGTGCAGGCCTGGATTGTCCACAGGCAGGAGGATAAGGCTGGTTCCTGGTGACCTAGGTCTTCCAGCATTGGCCAGAAGAGGGCAGTGTTGTCTCAGGACCTGGGCAGGGCCTTTCCCTGGGTGGGCAGTGGTGGATTGTGCTACCCATGGGGCATGGGAGGTGGCCCTGCATCCCAGCTAGGGACAAGAGGCCTGTCCCAGCCCCGTAGTCAACAGTTTGCCACT
>PVIR01005625.1:56476-71293 GCA_004026965.1 Petromus typicus | reverse complement strand
CCCGGGTTCGATTCCCCGGTAACCACATAACAATACTGGGTGTGGAGATCCACACCCAGCAGCAACCAGTACCACATACCACAGTGCCGGGCGTGGTGGCTCACGCCTGTAATCCCAGCACTCGGGAGGCAGAGGCAGGAGGATTGTGATGTGAGTTTGAGGCTGAGCTGAGAGCCAGCCTGAACCACAAAGCGAGACCCTGTCTCCAAAAACCTAAAAAAAAAAAAAAAAAAAAAAAAAGAAAGCAATGTAAAAATTATGTGGCAACTTGGTTGCTTGCTCACCATTCTGTTTTTTGTGTCATCAGTGTAAAAAAAAAAAATTACCAAAACAGGACAGGGTGGTGAGAGTCCTAGTAATATAAAACAAGGAAAGAAACTGTCGACACTTGTGTGGAAGTGGGAAGAGATAGGAGCTGGGCAGGAATGTAGAATTTTCTTCTGTCTAGCAGATTCACCAAGCCATGCCAGGAAAGAGCAGGTGAACAGCCACTGGCTTCCTGTGAGCCAGTGTGTGCCAACCAGCCAGCTTCACTTTCATCCCAGCAACCTACTTGAGCTGTCAGCAAGACAGTAAATGCCCTTGACAACTCGTTGCCCAGGTCCACTGATCTTCCTCCTGGTCCTCAAGTCTCAAGCGTAACACAACCCTGGTTACTTATTCCTAAGTAGGCTCTCGCCTCTATGAAGCAAGATGGGCCTTCACCACACAGGATGCCTTCCCTAAGCCTCATGCCCACAGTACTTTCACACTGCAGGGTGAGCACTTTGCTCCATGAAAGCTGAGATCTTTGGAGCATAATGCCATCTTCTTCTCTGAGATAAGGATTAAGGGTAGGCCAAGATATCTCTCAGCTGGTTCACTTTGGGTCTAAATACTGTGGATCCTTGGCTTATGAACTCCATTTGTTTGTGTGGGCTGCTTCTAACTAAGATGATCAGCTAAAGGTCAGACTCCTCTAACCTCTTCCTATTACATCCTTCAAAGTCTCTCTCCTGTATGTAGGCAGATCTTGGTGTCTTTGGGAGATAATGGCCCGGGATTTCTCAATTAATCTCACACAAGAAAGGATGTGTTCCTTCCAGAACTCTTTAATGGCTAAATTTGTATCTGAGACCATCTGGGAGCACACATGACTGGTATCGGAGTGTTATAGCTTAATACTCTGGTCATAAGTTAAAACTTAATTTCCATTATAACCCAAATTTTTCATATGTCAGACTGGTCATAACTGATGTTCCCAGCACTATTTCTGGCACTAGAAAAACAGAGCTAACATAGGGCAATACTGATGGACTGAGTTTTCTTAGCTGCCCCTCTCCTGCCTGTATGTGGCTGCATCCTGCAAAGAAATACTAGGCTGGAGCAGCAGAAGAAAATCACAGGCCAGCAGTAGGATGGGACCTGGGTCTCCTCAATTATAGCAATGAAATTCTGGAAGATGTTCCAGAGTCGGGGGTTGCAGCTTCTTCTGAAGTCATTGAAAATACCCTGGGGTAGCTAATTTGCATCACCTGACTGAGAATGGAATTTTCTTCCTGCTGTTGTTGAATATAAGATCTCAAAGTGCCCCAGCTGTGATATGCTTCAGAAAGTCACCTTGTCTGGGAATGTCAGCCAGCCCTGCACCCTTGTTTCAAGGGGCAAATTCTCTTCCTACCAACAGGAGACCATAAACCTCCAATGTGCACCAGCCAGTCTTTTTCTGAGTATAGATTATTGCAAGTCTGTCACTGCAGAACTAGAGGAGGTTGGACTGGGGCAGCCTCGGAAACCAAGTCTTGGCATCAGAAAAGGATGAGAAGTGCCAAGCATGCCTTTCTCCTAGGGAGATGCTAGCACATGCCCTCTGATGTTAGAAGACGGCATTCCAGCCTCTGTCCACAGGAGTGGTAGGGCTGCACAGATGTCCTAAATACAGAAAGAAACCGAGAACAGCGTGGTTGTTGGTTGATTTCCCATATGAAATTGATGAGGAGCTACGTCTCTTAATATCCAACATGTGAAACAACTCCCACTATGATGTGGCATTGTATGGCTCCAAACACAGTCATCGTCACCACGCTTTTCTGTATTTGTTGTTACAAGGAGCCATTCATGGTAATGAATGGGCCAGTGTGATTTTCACAAGGTTAGTTGTGTCCTTGAGTCTGGTAAGTGTTAGAATCTTAAGCCCTGCAAGCAGTGGTTTAACTCTGTTAAAACAGAGAAGGCAGATGGGCCGGGGAGTTAGCTCAGTGGTTCCGGCGCCTGTCTTGCAAGCGCAAGGGCCCGGGTTCGATTCCCCGGTAACCACATAACAATAGTGGGTGTGGAGACCCACACCCAGCAGCAACCAGTACCACATACCACAGTGCCGGGCATGGTGGCTCACGCCTGTAATCCCAGCACTCGGGAGGCAGAGGCAGGAGGATTGTGATGTGAGTTTGAGGCTGAGCTCAGGGCCAGCCTAAACCACAAAAGCGAGACCCTGTCTCAAAAAACCTAAAAAAAAAAAACAGAGAAGGCAGATGGAAGGAAACTGAAACTAAAGGGAAAAGATCAGGAAACTGCTCAAAGGGGCGGTACAAATGTGATTCCAAGCCTACCTAAACCCACTATTCAGAAATGCTATGGAAACCTAGAAGAAGGAAAGGGAGGAGGCCCAGGGCAGGACCCAGGGAGGGTTCAGCTGGAGCTAAAAGGGACTAGGAGACACACCAGACCACATCCCTGGATACCTTTCACTCTGTAAGAGAGATGACCAACACACTAAATTCAACTGAGTCTCAGGTCCCAGTGGAGAAAGTTGCCTCACACGGTATGGGTGTTAAGTGGCTCCTAACCTTCATATCCCACCCAAGAGGCTCAGGAGAAGTTGGCATAGCACAAGTGCAGCCAACCTTCCCTCTAAGTCATACTCTGCGCACCTCACTGCCATCGGAGGCTGCCTGGGCCCATAACGAGAACTACCACCCACCATTGAGGCCCATGTATTAAAAGTGTCCAGTACACACTAGGCTCTTAATAAAGAGTTGATGAATAAACGTGTTCAATGACCCTCTTCCTGAGCTCTGTCACCATGGTACGAGCCTATCATTATTATTTCATCAGTGGTTCACAGCACCCTTGTGAGGTGAGCATCAGCTCATTTCCAGATGAGGAAGTAGAAGTTGAAAAGCATTGGGCAGATTATTCAAGGTCTTCCATTGGAAGACTGAGTGTAATTGGAAGCCTGTTCTTACCCTTCATTTCCAAAGACAAAACTCTGAAATGTTCACACCACTGTCTTGTTACATCGCTCACTGGGGAAAGTGATTGGAACCAGAACCCATGAAGGAGTTCTCTCAGAAATGGCCCTGTGGCTCAGGGGCCTAGAGGCCCAGCTGAACTCAGCTGCTGTCTGTCTCTTGCTGAGTGGCCCTTTCTTTGAATTTCTGCCAATCAAGATCTCCCATCCTTTGTCTATCTCGGCTGCTTCTTTCTGCATTAGGATGGTCTATAAAAGTGAAACTTTAAATTTTATTTCTCAGGTGGGAGATAATGTCTTAGGTAATGCTTTACCATTTCATTTATAAGTTTTATGTTTTTGCAACAGGATTGTTGCATATGGCCTTTGAAGCTGGATGACCAACCCTCTTCCAATATGAATGGTCTGTGGGCACCTGCCCACATGTGTGCGTGTGCGTGCATGTATGAGTGTTCACACCTTTCAGTGGACTAGCTGGAATGATGCCAGCAGAACTTTTCAATGACCTCCCTGTGGACAAGTTGCTGTGGCAGGCTCCAGGGAACACTGTTGCAAAGGAGTGTTCTACCAGAAGAAGACATATCCCCTCCTGGTACACTCCCACTGTGAGGTTCCAATAAATCAAATTTCCCTTCAGTTTCCAGGAATGCTAGCTGGTGATCCAGTCTTTGATAAGCTGGAAAATCCAGAAAACAGCCGATGATGATCAGGAGTGACCGGGAACTGGCACATTCCCAGAAACCTTTCAGTTTGTCAGCATTATTTGGTCAGCCAGATGGCCACTACAAATTCCCAAAAGAGATTAGATAAAAGAGCTATGGAGAGTATAAAAAGTACAACCCCTGCCCTCTATGTCCTTTTCATACAAGTGGGGAGATAATTCATGCATATCCAGTGAGCCACTAAGCAGAGAAGTGTCAAATAAATGTCACAGGCTTGGAGGACTAGAAGTCTTCAGAGGCTGGCTATGTTCCCCAGGGGCTGGCTTAAGAACACTCATTTATCTACTGTTCATCTTGACCTAAATGACTAAGATTCACTGCATGCTTGGCACAGTTTTGGCGCACTATATGGGCCAAGTCCCAAGCACGTAGGCATTGCTACTTTATCCTAGGCATTGTACTTTCATCTCCAGAACACACACACCCAGGACTACTGAGGCTGACTCATGTCTGCTCAGCCAAGTGCTGACTTATACCACGAGCCAACTTCTGATGGGCATTCTGAAGAATTATGATGGCAGGGCCCCAGTCCTTCCCACAAGAACCTGTGTGATCAAGAACAAAATCTTTTCTGGCTCAAGGTTCTTGGGTTTCCAAACCCCATCCATCATCAATATTCTTCCTTCTCTCGGCATCTCAGATTCACTTTTTCCTTCCATTTCATTAGTCTCCGCATTAGCCCAGGCATCATGAACTGCAGAGCCTGCCTCACCCAGAGATTATTGTGCCGCTCCCACTGGCACTAGCTGCTCTTCACTTCTAAAAGTTTTGAAAATGTGTACACCTTTTCTCCCATTAATTCTGTTTCTTAAAATTTATCACTGATCAACTTTTCTTTCCTGTGCATTCTTTTGTCTGTCCATTCACTATGCCCCAGGAGGATTTCTGGGTGTTGGGTTTATGCAATGACCAATAAGCCAGAAATTCGAGGCTCTTAGTAGAGAGTATAGTCTAGATGGTTTGGATTCTCTCTCTCTCTCCCTCTCCCTCTCTCTCTCTCTCTCTCTCTCTCTCTCTCATGCACATGCTGTCTCTGTCTCTGTCTCTGCTCTTGACCAACACATACCAGTCAGGGAGAGTGCACAATCATTCTGTCATGCACGCAGAGCAGTAAGATAGGGGAAACAACAAAGACAAAGTTGTCTTGTCCCACAGTACGATAACTGTATTTGAAAACAATTAAATATTTCAAAATAATGAAAAGAAATTTGAACACTCCCAGCACAAAGAAATGATGAATGTCTGAGGTGATAGATACGCCAAATACTTGATCCAATCATTGCACTATTCCATGCATGTATTGAAATGTCACACTGTTCTCCACACATATGTACAGATATTATGTGTCAATTAAAAATTTTAAAAGTTTTAAACATACCATTTACCATGCTGCAGATGTAACAGGATATGTACCGAGAAACTGAGATTAAAAAAAAAAAAAAAAAACTGTTCCAAATGGCACATCTCCCAAGTCTCACAGGTGAAACAGGATACACATTCCTAGTAAAGAAAGGAAAAATCACCCAGCACCCCACCAGCCTCTCCTGAACCAACCCATTCTTTGTTTTCTCCATAGTATTTATGTGCTTCCTAGCCAGACTTTTCAGAACAGAACGTCCTGTTACTGAAAAAGTTTGAAAAGCATCAATTTTCTTAAGCTTCCTAAAGTGCTTCTGTATTTAGTCTGGAATTCTTCCAGGCTGGGGACTGCATTTTTCCAAATTCCCTTTAAATTCTCTAGAATTTTACATTTAATTAATGGGTTTTAACAATGCCTGGTACATGTTGGGCATGTAATTCATGGACAATAATATCTCAAGTATGATAAGTGACAAAATTTCATTGACCACCCATGCATTCTAGAGACTAAAGTCCTAAACTATTGTGTTCACTGTACACCTGAGGTGGGGCAGACGTGAACAAGACGGTTGAATTTAGGAATACACCATAAACAGCAGAAACATAAGTGGCTTTATCAATTTGATGTGAAAAAATTCTAACCAGTATCATTTGGCATTTTATTTCATATTCTCTGAGTATCCACAGTATGCTAGTTGACAATATCATTTGTCTAGTTTGCTTTTGCACTTCTAACCAACAAATTTAATATTCAAACTTTTATCATTCATATGCCACCATTGTAATGATTTTTAAAACAATACTTACAGGCTACTTGTATCACTGAATGTTTTATTTAGCCAGGCTTATGGTATACAATTGTAATCCTAGCACTTTCAAGGTTCAGATGGGCAGATCCAAATTTGAGTCCAGCCTGAACAACTGAGCAATATAATGAGGCTCTGTCTCAAAATTGTTTTTTGTTTTTGTTTTTTTTTTTTTTTTTTTTGAGACAGGGTCTCATTTTAGTTCAGGCTGGCCCTGAGCTCAGCCTCAAACTCACATCATAGCAATCCTCCTGCCTCTGCCCTCCTGAGTGTTGGGATTACAGGCGTGAGCCACCACACCTGGCACTGTGGTATGTGGTATGTGGTACTGATTGCTGCTGGGGTGAGTCTACACGCCTAGTATTGTTATGTGGTTACCAGGGATTGAACCCGGGCCCTTGCGCTTGCAAGACAAGTGCTGGAACCATTGAGCTATATCCCCGGGCCCAAATTTTAAAAACTGTTAGAACGTAGTCACAGAAGGCCTGGGGTTCAATTGCCAGTATTGAAAAAATATATATATACGTGTGAGTGTGTGTGTGTGTATGTGTGTGTGTGTGTGTGTGTGTGTGTGTGTGTGTGTGTGTGTGTAAATAAACAAAATTTAAACAGGATTATTTTGTATTGATATACATTTAAGAGAAAACTTTACCTATAAATAGAAAATCAGAAACACCTTCAATACAAGTTAACTGCAGTAATGAGTTGATTGAGCCAGATCCCCAGCCCAATATTTTTCGATGTCTGCACTGCCTAAACTAAGATTCACTAAAGCAGATATGGGGAGTGTCTTCACTGTAAACCTCCTTTCTCTCCCACACCCACATCCCCCACTCTCCTCTGAGCACTTCCCTGCTCCAAACTAGTTGACAACAACAACTGATAAGGTTTTAGCCTCTTGGTTCTTCACATTGATAAGAGACTATTAGTTTTTCAAAACTCAAACAGAGATCTTTCTAGGACTTTTAGATAGACTGTCAAGAGAATTATACCATCTAATGCACATTTAATTGAGGATCTACTAACCACGTCCTGCTCATAATCCAAACCTTCCCCCACCAGCTCACATTTAGATTTCCTCCAAAATGGAAATTTGCTCAAGAATGTATTAAAGCCACCAGGATCTGATGTGTGAAAATTGTGATGACATGCTAGCAGAAGAAATATGCACCAACTATCTCATTAGCATACACCACATTGTAATCACATCTATAGCTAGATGTTACTCCATTCCCATGAGAAAGAGGAATTTGACCATAAAGTCTGAATACTAAGTTTACAATGGTGATGATGATATTGTTCTCTCACATTCTAGAAATCTTTCCTCCCTGTGCTCACTGGCCATCCTGGGACTAGGAGTCCTCACAGGCCAAGTTGCTCAGGAAGCAGACTAAGGCAACAGTGTGTGGAATGCACAGTAACCTGGGATTCCCCCTTTGTGAATGTGTGGCAGGATCAGGCAGGCTGCAGCAGCACATGGGTCCTGAGATGGCCTTTCACTCTGGTGACACCGAGGCAAGGGGTGGGGCATTTTTATCCCCCATCAGCCAGTCACTGGAAGCAAGATCCCCCGGTGGCATCAAAACCGGAACAAGGCAGCCCTCTTTGCCTATAAGCCAAGAGATTCAGCTGTAAGCCCCAATCTGCTGGGGGAGTGATACCTTGGTCCTGAAGGAGAATCAGAGAGAGCCCCAAGGCTCCCCTCCAAGACCAAACCCCAATGTCTCATTCTGTGGCCACTTCCAAGCAGTGCCCACATGGACAGGCCATAGTGACCCAAACCAGGATCTTTTACAATGGAAATGAGACAGAGTTAAGTATAATGAACACACACAAGGCTTTGACGGGCTTGCACTGAAAGGAGCCAGCATTGATTAAGATGGAGCCAAACTGCTCTGACAAAGGGAGGAGTGTGATTTTTATAGATAACTTTTAGGCTTGGGCTAAAGTTTGGTAACTTTTCCCCTGGCCAAGGGCATGGTTCCAAAAGATGTTTTTACTCATGAAATATTTGAGCTCCCAGACAGTCGCGGTCAACTTGTCCTGGGAGTGATAGTTTCTCTTGCAGCCTGTGTCATCATCCTGCACAAACATCCTGACCTTGTGATAAGGCTAAAGGACTGAAGGTGCTTGGGCTGCAGCAGCTGCCTGAAGAGCACAACGGTGGAAGCGGAAGAGATCATCGCTTCCAATGGGCAATCAGTCTGTCTGACTCAAAGCTGAAGAGAATATGACCCAAAGGTTAAATGAACAAGAAACTTTGACACAATCTAAAGACACACCTTTTCATCTCATTCCAGTCACCCACCAGACATCTGCAAGCTCAAATGAAGAGTCAGTGTTTTCAGCAAAAGCAGACTTTAGGGGCTGGGGATTTAGCTCAGTGGTTCCATCGCCTGCCTTGCAAGTACAAGGGCCCAGGTTCAATCCCTGGTAACCACATACAACAATGCCGGGCATGGAGACTCACACCCACTAGCAACTAGAACCACAGACCACAATGCCAGGCATGGTGGCTCACGCCTGTGATCCCAGCACTCAGGAGACAGAGGCAGGAGGATTGCTGTGAGTTCAAGGCTGAGCTCAGGGCCAGCCTGAACTACCAAAGTGAGACCCTGTCTCAAAAAAAAAAAAACAAAAAAAAAGTGGTCTTTAGGTCCCTGAGAAGTAAAATAGGCAACCACCATCATGACCCAAGCATCAGAGATGTTATCTACAGCAAAGCTAGTGAGAAATTAATAATACTTTACTTAGCTGTGTAACCTCCAAAATTAGCCATCATTAAGTCAATTAAGAGCTAGTAAAGCTAGAAATAGAGGGTTTATTTCGGTTTCCCATTGATAACAATAGTGCCTGGTTACTGGCAGTTCCTTTTGTGGTGATTCAGTAAACCTACTGGTTGCAGACCTGGGGAGGCAGACTCTATGTGCATGTGGGGGCGTGTGGTGTGTCGGGGTGTGTGGTGTGTGTGTGTGTATGTTGGAGGAGGGGGGAACACACCACATTAACCTTGATATCGTGCTCCACCCTTCTTGTATTCCTCTGTCCTCCACCAAAATAATCCTAGCAGGAAACAAATGTGGTCTTGATGCTTCTTGGGCTATCAATCTTGAGATGGAGCTTTCAATTTCAAAGTTATTTGACCAAAGACAAGTCACAAATCTTAGGGAAGCTGGCCTTCCAGAGAAACAAGGACACGCAAAGGCATGAACTGGGATGAACCTCATAAGTGAAGGCTCAGGCGCCTTCGGCTGCCAGCGTAGCCAAGCGTTGTTCCCTTTCTCTCCTTAGGTGAGTGGTGCAGCCAAGGACACACATGGCTCATCTTCATCTATTTTCAGGTTCTTGGAGCCTGAAGCCTTTTGTCTTTTCACATCTTCTCATTAAAGGAGTCTGAATCAGGTAGAGAGAAGACCTCTGCTATCTTGCACCACTCAGTCAGGGACACTGAAAGCACATGCATGAGAGAGAGAGAGAGAGAATCCAAACCATCTAGACTATACTCTCTTTTAAGAGCCTCGAATTGGGGCGTTAGTTTGCTCGGGGCTTTAGTGCTAACAGCATCGTCTTCAATGGGGTTAAATGAAGCTATCTGTCAAGGTTTGTCCACTGAGACCATAAATCCTAGAGGGCTCAAGGGAAGGAGAGGAACCCAGAAATCTTTAGTGCCAGCAGCAGGTGAGCATGTGACTGGAATCACTCCCTCTCACTCGCTTCCTTCTCTTCACAAATACAGACTGTGTTTGCACAAAAGATACAGGCTCAGTCAATTTTGACCCTATCCGTCCCATGAAGAGACTGAATCATGCTGCTCGGTGGTCCTGAGGCGCTGCCTGCGACACTCTAACCACTTACTCTATGTGACCGGTTCCTTCAGTGGGTCAGAAGAGTTCTCTGTGACACCGAAGTCAGAGCAGCAGGTGCTACCCCACTGCCATCCCTGAACACTTCCTTGGCAAGTGCCCTCTCATTTGATCCTTACCTACAAGAAATACTCTTACATAGCTCAGGAAGCATCAAGACCACATTTGTTTCCTGCTAAGATTATTTCAGTGGAGGACAGAGGAATACAGAAGGGAAGAGCCTGATATCTAGTGTGAACCAGATCATCTTCTTCGTGTACCCAGAATCCCACTCACCTCCATCCCCTGCTCAGAGTGCTGGGCTAAAGCTGTCTCAAGGACAGGGACTCTTCTGCCACTTTTCAACCTTTCTGGTCACCCACTTGCAACACCCCCAGCATAGCAAGAAGCCCAACCACTGTCACTAACTGAATGGCTGATGCACAAGAAAGACTGAGAGATAAATCAGCCAAAGGGAAAGCTGGCCCATATTTTCACAAACAGGCAATGTGTCACTCCAAATAAAATGCTTATATAGACCTATTTGGTTCTGAGGGCCCAAACTATCTTTACTGTCTCTGAAAATCTGGATCACTGCTCACTTATGTTACACTAATCATTTATTTTTTAAAAAATTTTTACTAGGGGAAAAATGTCACTGTTAATTATGCCTGAAGCAATAATTAATACCTGTCAAGGTGCGGCTCTTGCTCCTTACAGAGGCACCCTGGTCTGTCTAGACCCCAGTACAAGTGGTCATACCTGTTTATGTATGGCTTGTCCTTCTCCATATTTCACAGATGATAGGATACAGCTCTGCATCTCCTCATGTTAATTCTATTTGAAATACTCCCCACCAACATCTTAGGGCTCTGCCATCTAATAAGTGCAGCCAATTTATTGATAGTAAATCTAGGACAAGACAGACTCATGTTGATGTGGGCCACAGGGCATTTAAATTAAACAGGAACTCTCCAGCCATCTGTGTTTTAACTTTTTTATGCCTTGATAATAAGCCCTGTTTAGAATAATTTGCTGTGGAAACTGGGACTTCGTGACTGACAGAGAAAGGCCGGGTATAAACAACCCAAGCAGGCCCCTGAATTTGCGAGAATGTCAGGCGAATTTAGACTCATCATAAAAGAATTCTCAGTGACTGTATTTCAATATGACACTTTTATGGTTTTTTATTTTCTAGCCCATTGCAGCCCCAGAGCCCTGGCATGATTTATACAGCCTGGCAGTGCATAATCTTTTGTATAAGATATACAGGCCTCCGGAGGTTTAATTTCTTTCCTCACCGCCACTGACAGCATTTGTGCTTCCCTTCTCTTCTATTTTCATTTCTAATGAGATATTGGACTTTGCTCAGTGAGAGGTGATATTTCCACATTTGCAGCCTGACAGGCTAAATCACCAGATCTCAGTGGTGAGGATACAAACCCATTTAAACTGTGTCAAAATATTCATGGAGCCCCATTGATTTGGGCAACGGTTATTAGGAAGCTATTTGGAAAGTTCAGGTTTAATTTTTGGAGCTTTCTGCTGCAAAATCACTCAGTTACATCACAGAGAAAATGGTATCAGAAGGATAAAGAAGAGTGAGAGGTGTGGGATGTTGCCTTTATTTGGTCGGGATTTTTTTAGTCCAGAAATGACCTTTGTTAAAAAAAAAAAAAAAAAAAATTTTAAACTCTGGAACAGTGCCTTGGTAAACATGTGACAGGAAGCAAAGTAAATTCTTCCTATTGCATATAAATGAATAATAAGTCAAGCTGTTGAAATGTTTTTTTAAAAGCAACAGTGAACACAACTGACATAGGAGATTAATGCTTTGCATTGCTACACTGACTTTTACTCCTGCCTTTGATCTTAAATCTAGCTGAAACTATTGAGACAGGAGTTTAGCGTCTAAGTGGGACAGGTTCAAATAGGCCTGGTTCACTTAGCATTCAGGGGTGTCACAGGGGAAAATTCCCATGAATGAGAGAGGCACATGTGGCTGCCCCTGTAGCTGTCAACACTGAAAAGCAACAAATGGCGGTGGAAAGACTTTGGGAGGCTCCTGCAGAACTCAGGAAATAGGTGTGGTGGAAGAGACCTTGAGGTAAAGCCATTGGAACACAATGTTGCAACGTCCTTGGACGCTGCAGAGACAAAGTCTTTTGAAGGGACCAAGCACAGTAGACTTTGAGATAGTAAGGTCATTGGCAATAGTTGTTTGACACATAACTTGGAACTTTGTAGAAGTTTCTGTTAGTGCTCCAGAGTTCATTAGAACTCTATATGGCATATACAACGTACATACACACACAGGGAATCACTTTGGCAACTTGTGGGCGATGAAGTGTTTTCTGCATCACTTTACAATGAGTGGATGTTAATGATTGCTAAATTATAGTGGAATTCCTATGGAACGGCATATTACAATCACATTAATACCAAATGAGTTCATTGTGAGATGCATTATTGGAGCAAATATCTCAGGAATTAGTGAGAAACTAAGAAAATCCAGGGCAATTAGACACATGTGGGGAGAAACGGCCACCCATTTGGGTGGTGGGCCACTCAGATGTCAACAGTTTCTGGCCTGGCTTGAGTGAACACTTTGATGCACAAAGCCCTCTAGGAACACACATGTCTTTGCTAACATACTTCGGAACTTTTCCTAACCCAAGAGCTACAAAGTCCCTCAGGGATATGGCCGTGAGTCATCTGATAACAGGGTATCCTAGTTCTGGGAAATGTGCTCAAATACATGGAAAATTCAAGGTAGATGTAAATTAGAAATCCTTAAAAGTAACTTTAAGTGATAGAAGAAGCCACTTGGGAGGTGCTCCAGACTGTTCTCTCTTGGGAATTTAAAGGACAGCTGCACACAGCAGGCTTCCATCCATCTCCATGAAAAAAGACAGAAAATTCCCACCCAGGGGCCATTAAACCATCCCTAAAGCAGCAGAATCCTGCAGCAACTCCAGAGATCCCAGTGTGTTCATGACACAGGCAACTAAAAAAAAAAAAAAAAAAACACCTCTTTCAGCAGACTCCTGTGTACACAAGCTATCATCCGAAGCATTGTTCATCAGGATGCTGGGGCCAGGAGGAAAGAAAGCAAAGCCCTGTTTTATTAGCAAACTTCAGTTGGTCAAGGAGGCAAGCCTGCATGCAGGTCTGTCCACCCTGCTGAGTGTACATCTTGGCTCTGAAACGGGCTTGTGTAGCTTTTGATCCTCTATAAGCTTCAGTTTTCTTAAGTGTAAAATGAGATGGATAGTGTGGCTCCACAAAGCTGGCTGTAACATTAAATAAGACACTGTTGACATAGGAAACAGCATCGTCGATGGCATCGATGGCACTGAGCAAAAGAACTGGAGGTGTGGGGAGTGTGACTTCCTTCTCCCCCCTCATCCCAGGTGCAGACGTCACTTGGCCCAGGGCACTGGTGCTGCATATCAAGTGCAGGCTGGCTGTGCCATACATACAAAAGATGGCAGAGGGACAAAGAGCCTCGCTCAGCTACCAGCCCAAATGCAAAGCACTGGGGAATTTCTTGCCATCAAAAAAGAAACTTCCTGGGCCGGGGAGTTAGCTCAGTGGTTCCCGCGCCTGTCTTGCAAGCGCAAGGACCCGGGTTCAATCCTCGGAAACCATATACAATACTGGGTGTGGAGACTCAGGCCCAGCAGCAACCAGTACCACATACCACAGTGTCGGGCGTGGTGGCTCACGCCTGTAATCCCAGCACTCGGGAGGCAGAGGCAGGAGGATTGTGATGTGAGTTTGAGGCTGAGCTCAGGGCCAGCCTGAACCACAAAGCGAGACCCTGTCTCAAAAAACCTAAAAAAAAAGAAACTTCCTCCTAATCTCTGGTCCTAAATTAGAACTCATGAAGTCAATCATTTTGGCTCTTTTCTGTTTTTTCCTATTTTACTCTTGCTATGGCTATTTTATGTAATTAACAGTTGGCATGTTTATACTGAGATTTGCTGTTTGTTCAGCATTTTTGAGCACTTACTGAATACAGAATGTGCTAGGCAAAATAACAGACAAAAGGATAGTCAGACATGCACTCTTTACTCAAGAGAACCAAATAAGCTCCCAAATACATGTGCTCCCTATGTGAAGTTTCCAGGGAAAAGTTCCCAGGTTTCTATTTGTAAGTGTCACTAGGGCGATGATGCACTGGGAAAGGTTCAGCTGTCAGTTCAGTGTGGAGAACAGGGAGAGGCTGCCTGTATATATGAGCTATCAATTTTCTGCACACAAATTTATTATCAATACTGATTTGGAGAATGGAAGCATGTATTTACAAACAAAAATAAAATTAGCAAACTATTGTAAATCCAAGTAGTCACTTGATTGTTTCAAAAAGAATTTTGCCATTTTTTGACAGGCGCTTCTAACCATTCCCATCCTAGGTGGCAAGTGATGAATGAGTCTCTTCCTGACATGAAGAGCAGTTGATATTTTCATTTACATTAATGAGCAGAACAAAAGTGAAGAAATGAAGGCATCTGTCAAAACTACGTTCACTGGTTGATGACATGAATGACATCTTTGCTGAATCAGATAACAGTTTTCAAAAACTGGAAGAAAATTTTCTGATTTTTGTGCTATTTACAAAGTAACAGCTATAGGCATGACATCCTTTTTTTTTTTTTTTTTTTTTGAGACAGGGTTTCGCTTTGTGGTTCAGGCTGGCCCTGAGCTCAGCCTCAAACTCACATCACAGCAATCCTCCTGCCTCTGCCTCCCAAGTGCTGGGATTACAGGCGTGAGCCACCACGCCCGGCACTGTGGTATGTGGTACTGGTTGCTGCTGGGCGTGAGTCTCCATGCCCAGTATGGTATGTGGTTAC
>PVIR01005625.1:43167-56376 GCA_004026965.1 Petromus typicus | reverse complement strand
CAGGCCCTTGCGCTTGCAAGACAGGTGCAGGAACCACTGAGCTAACTCCCCCGCCCCAGGCATGACATCCTTTTACCCTTAATCTGCACTCTTAACATTTTCTCCGTCACTTTCTTAGCTCTGGCTACTCACCAAAGGAAGAAATCAATGGCCAAGAATTTAGCTCAGTGGTTCCAGCGCCTGCCTTGCAAACGCAAGGTTCCAAATTCGATCCCTGGTAACCACATACAATACTGGGTGTGGAGACTCACATCCAGCAGCAATCAGTACCACATACCACAGTGCCGGGCATGGTAGCTCACGCCTATAATCCCAGCACTCGGGAGACAGACAGGAGGACTGGTGTGAGTTCCAGGCTTTCCTGGGCTACGTAGCGAGTTCAGGGCCAGCCTGAACTACAAAGCAAGACCCTGTCTCAAAGACAAAACAAAAATAAATAAATAAATCGAGTCCTGATTTGCAGCATTTGCTTATTTTCAAGGTGTAAATACTCTGCTCTGGTCAATTTCAGCTCACTAAAATAGTATCACTGACCACAGAGTTGAGGTAAGGCACACGGTGCTGATGTCCCACTGCTGGACACGATTTCCACCACACAAGAACAGTGGAAGTAAAAATGTCCAGATCACACGGTGCTGATGTCCCACTGCTGGACACGATTTCCACCACACAAGAACAGAGGAAGTAAAAATGTCCAGATCACAGACAACAGCAAAACCTAGTGGCATAATCAGAAAAGAATGACTTTTGAGTAGTTATTTTCTGTTTGTTTGGTTTTTGTTTTGTTTTGTTTTGTTGTTTTTTTTTTTTGTTTTTGTTTTTTTGGTACCGGAAATCAAACTTAGGTCCTTGAGCTTGCCAGGCAGGCGCAGCGCCACTGAACCACATCCCCAGACCCTAATTTCTTTGCTTTTCATAGAATTTATTTAACTGCAGATGGCCGTGAGTTTTCTTCCCAAGTCCCACTGAGTTCTCAATGATTTGCCCGTCATCACCCTTCAGGTGTCATGGACAGCAAATGCAGACATGTGCTCCGAGTTGGTCCTCGGTACGCCCCTCCCCCTCCCAGGGCCGCATCGTCTCCTCAGACCAGGCTGCCCTGCTGGTGCTGGTCCGGCCCAGTGGTCCAGCCTCACGGGGGCGGGTCTGCAGCTTTCTCAAGGCAGCATTACCTCAGGTCCCTGGAAAGCTTTGTTACTGAGCATTAGTTTGTGCATTTTAAATTCTAGAATAATTTTCTTCTTCCTCTCTTCATCATAAAATAGTATTATGTAGCTAATTATTTTGTAAAAGAAAGCAGAATTAAAATCATTTTTGATCTGGCGTTTCTCTGAACTGATTATGGTCTTCTCTAAAATTCCCTTTGACAGCAGAGCTATTATGAGAGGGAGAAAGGACAGGACAAGGGAGGAGCTGGAGGGAGGTAGGTGAGGCTGGGGCCAAAGACATCTGTGGCCCCTTGTCACCTCCTGCTTCCTCTCACCACCAGCAACTTGACCTCACTCCCAGCCCCATTCCAGTCTTTCTCCTGAGCACCACCAAGGGTCCAGGAGTTCCTTTTCCATCAGCCCTAGGAGATAATTCACATACATGCTCAAATCAGAGCCACTGGGTTAGATCCTGTAGTGGAGACAACCTGACTTCTGGTTATTTGCTAAAGCGGGAGTTTTCACTCGGCAAGTGAAGTGGCATGATTGGCCGGGTCACGAACAATCAGGCACCTTTGGGCGCAGTGAAAATTACAAGTGCAGAATGGTGAAGCGGCTGTATCTGTAGGCCAAAATAGCAGGTAACAGTACGGAAACCTGGCCTCAATGACAGAAGAAGGCAATAATCAATACACCAACTCACATTACACAGCTGGTACAATGAAGTCGTCCAAGAGGAAGCCATAGGGAACATCCTTAGTGTTCCTCCATAATGAGACCTGCAGAATGCCGCTTGCAATCACCAGGGCTAAGCCTCTTTGATGCAGGATATTCTGCCATGCTGCAGCCACATTTATTTTATTTGAAAGAAGAATGGTCCTGTTGCCGAGCCATCAGATGGTAAAAAGAGATATATTTGATGGATAATAAAAAAGGGTCTGCCACAGCCTCCCAGAATACATTTCTAATGAAAATGCTTCCAGTACATGGAATGCAGAGTGATGTGGAGATACCTGTGGACCAGGAGAGCAGCAGAGGGTGGGTCAGGAGTGTGACCAGAGAGGAGGCCATTATTTTAACAATCACAAACAACAACAAAAAAGCCACTCAACAAACATCACTCAGTCTTTCTCAACCCAGTCTTGTGATACAGACTGACAGGCCTTTTAATATGAAATAAATCAGGCAGGAGAAGAAATGTCTGGGAGAACATACAGATTGAGGGCTGACTGACAGGACGCCCCAAAACACGTTCTGTTTGCATTTGCCTTCAGAGCAACTCGCTTGAAAGGATGTCAGGCACCTTGAAAGGCTGTGAGGATGTGCTGGGAACCCGGAGAATGCAAATGCATTGTGCATTTTTCTGAGGCTTCTCCTGACACTGGAGCCCTGCTGTGTACTGCTGAGATATGAGCAAGCAGACCTTGCAAATAAATCCAAGTGGCCCTCCATCTCTCTCGACCTTGAGGTAAAAGGCATTTTGTTTCATACTTCGTCTCAGACTTAGCTAGGACTGACTGACGCCCAGAAGACCAGTGTACTCACACTGAGGCATTAGGGTCTCGTCACTTCTTACCAAGAGTGCAGGCTGGTAACGAGCTGTGACAGCTTCCAAGGAGGTGCGTGGTCAGTAGGCATCCCTGTCAAGACTCCTCTGTCTCAGACCAACCTGCGAGACACTGAGTCCCTTCGGTTAGCTGTCTCTTTGGATTTCCTGGACTGTCTGGTGTTCACAGTAACTCTGCAAGGCAAACGCCAGTACCCATCAGTCATGAGGCAACCAAAGTCAGTTTCAACATCTCCTTTGGCGGAGGGGAAGTAAGTACTTTGGTTTCAAGGCAGGAGTGAGTCGGCGGTAAGCCTGCAGGAGAAGCTGGAGGAGGAGGCAGTGGGCAAGCACGGGGAAAGCTGACTGCTCCGGAAGTGTGTCATTACAGCGACCTTTTCCTCTGTTCCCTATTGCCTGGTGAGGCTGGCCAGTCCACATGCCACCCCATCCACAGCCTGCTCCTTAGTCACTTGGTAACAAAGGTTGAGCCTCTAGGAAGGTCTGATCATTGTCCTGGAAGCTAGAGCAAGAGTGACACACGAATCAGGCAAAGTTGCTGTCCTCGTGGAATTTACATTCCAGTGGGACACAATAAAGAAACAAAATGCTACTGCAAACAAGATAAGTATAGATTGTGATGAATGCTCTAGAGAAGAGAGTCGATCTTTGAGCTGGAGCTTGTCAAGCTAGCCAGGAGGCTTACTTTCCAAGTATAATCAGGGACAGTCTTTCCAAGAAGAATATGTAAGCTGACACTTAAGCGCAAAAGATCCAGCCAATGACTGTGAGCAAAGAGGGTAGACCAGGCACCGTGGACACAAAATATAGGTATCTTGAGCCCCCAAAAGACCTCCACAGGACTTTGGAGCCAGTCTGCCCCCTAAAACCTGTATGTGTGACCTTCAATAACAGAATTCACCTCTCTAGCAGTTGTCAACTGGGTCAGGACAGGAACACTCTTTGTACCACCCATCTCATGGGGCTATTGTGAAAACTGCAGGAGCCTAGGTGGTGAAGGTAAATGATTTTACACTGCACCTGGCACAAGTTCCTATCCAAGAAATGTCTACTGCTGCTGTAATTTTCAAAGACGTGGGTTCATTTGGGACTGGAACAATAATAGTAAATCAGTTTCCTGGAGCTATTCTAAGCTAACATACCTGAGATCCCTATATCAGGCTACCAAAAGCATTTGCGAGTAATTATAAAGAAATTACTTTTGCAGCAATTAATCACCAGTATAAGATTGCCAATACACATCACTGCAGCATTATGACACGTTGCATCACGCGATCAGAATGTTGAGTAGAAATGGGGCCATTTGTTGCTGACCTTATTCAAGTCAAATAAGCTCAATCAATTGAAAGTCGGTGGGAATTTTGCCTGGATAAGGATCAACGCCAATTATTGAAAGGCTAATAAAATAGGGAGGTATTTGCAAAGATGTGAGATCTTACAGTAATGTTTTTAAGTTAAGAAATATTGTTCATGAAAGCTTTCCATCTGGTCCTTTATTTCAATAGAATCTCTCTGAATTTTTTATAGATTAAAGAATATGGTAAAAAGTATAAAATGGGGCCGGAGATTTAGCTCAGTGGTTCCGGTGCCTGTCTTGCAAGTGCAAGGATCCGGGTTCGATCCCTGGTAACCACATACAATACTGGGCGTGTAGACTCACGCCCAGCAGCAACCAGTACCACATACCACAGCGCCAGGCGTGGTGGCTCATGCCTGTAATCCCAGCACTCGGGAAGCAGAGGCAGGAGGATTGCTGTGAGTTTGAGGCTGAGCTCAGGGCCAGCCTGAACTACAAAGTGAGACCCTGTCTCTAAAAAAAAAAAAAAGTATAAAATGGCTAGGTTATATATCTAAAACTGAAGATTTTTCATTAGGGAAAGGAGGAGTGAGTCAGGGGAAAAGGAAGGACAAGGATGTGAGTGGCCAAGTTGAGCCCCCTCAGGCCCCAGCATAGCTCAGCTAGATGCCTAGTTGTAAAGGATAGACTTCAGAGAGCAGGTAGCTGTTAGGACAGGCACAGCTGTTGGGGCAGAGCCAGGGAAGGATGCAAAGAGTACTCGTCCGCTGGCTCCCACACCTCAGTGGTCAAAGTTTTCTTTCATAGAGTATTAGCCCCCATCATGGCTAACTTATCTGTCAACTTAGAGAATGTTTTTGGATGAGAGTTACATTTAGATAAGTGATTGCTTTCCAGCCTTGGACTAGAATACACCATTGATTCTGTGGAGTCTCAGAGTGGATTTTCCTGATCCATATCATTGATTCTGGACTTCTCAGCCTCTGTACTCAAATGTGTTGTGTCCCTAAAGTAAGCCATATAAATATATATGTATATAATAAGAACCATATTTATATATGGTGCCATATGCCAGGTGATCAGGAAAATATGGTAAATATCTAAATACAACATTTATTGTAGTAAAAGATACATTGACATCAATTTCTTTCAAGATACTTCTCCTCACTGCAAACTACTTATTTCCCTTCTTGCCATTTTCTGAAGCAGTTCTGGAAGTTCTCCTTCATGAGTGTCTTCAGGAGGTATGATCACAGATGAATGCTACCGAGTTCCATCCAAAAGAAGCCCAGACTTGTAGAACAGTACAGTGCAGCGCATCCTCATCCACCTTACCAGACCTGGTGCCAAGAGTCTTCTAGGTCTTCCCTAGAGTCAAAATGACCACTAAGCTTAAATGTTTTTAATTGGCTCCGGATATTCAGGCAGCCATGGCAGCACAACTCTAGACATTCATGAAAACAGACTTCTGGGACTGCTTTAGAAATAATGATGGACTAAGAGTGTTAGAAGTGAAGGGAAACATTTGAGTGGGGATTAATGGCAATGTGTGTTTCACTGTAATGCATTTTTAAATTTAAACACACATTACATACATATATAACAGTCCATTTCCTGTTGTCATAGCAGGACAAAGATTGATTTGGCTCATGGTTCTGGAGGCTGGAAAACCCACCAGCATGGTCCTGATACCTGCCAAGGGCTTCGTGGTGTATTACAGCACAGCAGTAGGTAGAAGGTGAGACAAGGAAGGGACACACTCACTTTAAAACAAAATCCACTCTCATACTAACCACCCTACTCCCAGCACAGTGACAGAATCATCTCTCACTTGTCCCACATGCCAGCACTATCACATTGGAGATTAAATCTCCAAAAAATGATCTTCAGGGAACATAGTCAATCTATAGCATACACTACACGTTCTGTTGGATCTGATTATCTGCAGGGCCTCCACTAGCACACCCTGTCCTTCCAAGCTGCTCATGAGATCCAGAGCAGGTTCCCAGTAGTCCCAGGCACCTGCGTCCACAGGGTGACCAACAGACAGACAGGACGCAAACACTGTCAGATGTTACCAGAAGTGACCACAGTGATGTGAAGCAAGGAACCAAAAGCCAGGCGACAGAGTGGGGACAGAGTCTGGACATGGGATCTAAGGAGTGAGTAAGATTAAAGCGAAACCCCTAAGAACAGGTTCTGACTCTAAACGGCATTAAGCCCTTCGACAATAACCTTGTGAATAAAAATGAAGAAATGTGGGCTCATTTTCAAGAAGACAACATATTTTCAAAGAAACCATTTCCATAGTTTCCAAACCATTTTCCATGGTTTAATGCCCTTATCTAGAGGCAAATCTTCAGAAAAGCAATTTGACCTGTCTAGTTCTTAGTTTATTGATTTTGAAAATGAGAGCATTGGATTGATGATGTGTAAGCTTTCTGCCAGGTCTGAAATTTCTATCTTTCTCTATGGTTTGGACAAAGATAAAGACACGACCATGAAAGGTAAGTGTTTTGAATTGATTCGGGACATCAGGACAGCCATGGCAGCACAACTAATGACTCTCGTGGAAACACTTCCAGGACTGCTCCAGAAAGAATAATGGGCTAGATGTTAGAAGTGAGAGGGAATATCTGGGGGGAGGGTTTAGTGGCAATGTGCATAAAGTACAAATCTGATACATTAAATGTCAAATTCAGACTTTTTAAGTATAATGGACCAAAATTAGTAGGATGAAATTTAGCATAACTAAATGACAAATATTCCACTGAGGTCCAAGCAATCAATTCCATAGTACAGACTAAGAGAAATTTGTCTTGAAAGTTAGGGTATTTGTATCAAACAACAATCTCCACCCCTTCAAAGTTAATGGAATGAACCAATCATTGGGACTCCTTCACTCCAAGACAGGACAGAGAAGCTGGATCGCACAACCTCTCAGGATCCATCTGAAGGTTCCAAGCCACTTTCACATTGTCTCCCATTTAACCTTCACCCTGGAAGTTAGCACAGTTAGACTGTGGTCCAGGGCACAATCACACTAAATGTTCTTGTAGATCTTCATGAAGTCACTGAATGGTACAAGGCCTTTCCTTCTCCTCACCTGCAAAGGAAAGATTGTTCTAGACTGTGGCTCCAGGCCTGTTGATCAAGTCACCTACACACAAGTCTCATAGCCAGGAGGCAGCTTCAGGTACCCTCACTCTGCTCCTCAAGAATTATAGGCCTTGAAAGTGTCCCCTAGAGTCTGTTGCTTTTCTGCTGCCTGGAACCAAATCCATCTTAAAGTTGGAAATATGACCCAGCGGGGGATGGGCTATGATTTAATGCTGTCCAAGTACTACAGGGCACACTTCTTAAAGAAACTGTTGTAAATTATTTGTGGCTAATTCTGCTGGTGGATGGAGGGCATGGTATACCCTCAAGTACAAGAGCCCAGCTTGTATCTAATAATTGTTATATCTTCTCTGAAATTTACTGCCGATGTCTCAATTTTAACAATTTAAATAACAAGCTTAACCAAGTGGAACAAGGCTCAGGCAGGCTGGCACTCTTGATGAAAGCAGGATAACTCTTATGTCTGAGTGCATTTTAACTTTGACATGAGCGGTGACACACAGAGATGAAATCGGATGAAAGCAGCAGCCTTCGCAACCCTATGACAGCTTCTTAGGCTTAGCAAAACAATTTCAAGAGAATGCACACATATACTTGTTAACTTTACTTAAGAAGACTGATTAGAGAAAATACTTATGAATATGATAAGAGGTGGGAGCCAGAAAGGTAAGCCAGGAGCTGTGTAATTGGCAGCGCTGTTTTCTTTATTTTTAATGGCCTTCTCAGTGGTCTTAATCTTTGAGTGTATCAGTTTGTTTAAAAACTAGATGGATGCTCCGAGGATTAATGACAAAAGTACATTTTAATTTTACCCACTGTTTAAGTTGATGGTGACACAACAAATGGTCTGAGATGCTATCCTGAAGATTATACTCTCATTCACCTTTGGATTCTCTATATCCCATATCCTGAAAAATTCTCCCAGTTTCAAAGGTGTCTCATGCCCACAGGAACAAAATGTGTGCAAAGCAAGGCCTATTTGGAAGAGCAAGCACCTGTGCCCTTGCAGGCATAGCATAAGGAAGGCGCTACACCACTAGCAGTGTCTCTTTCAAACTGCCAGGTCTTAGAGAAGAGTGAAGAGACTGAGCTGTGGGCTGAAATGCCCTGGGAAGGTCACTTCCACTTGGGCATGGCTGCTTCCACTGAGCAAAGTGAAGAAGTCTATGTCTAACCTCAAGGGCATTCTAGCTGTCCTGTTCTGTGATCTATAAGCTAAGGGAACTTCAGACTAATGCAAACTCACCTATATTATTTTCCACTAAGTATCCAAAGCTGTAATGTGGTTCTGCCATTTTACCAGTTGGGAAATTTCTTAAAATGTTAAACATACCACGTGATCCAGCCCTTGTGCTTATAGATATCTATGCAGGAGAAATGAAGGCTGATATCTGTACAATTTTTGGACACAGATATTCACATCAGATTTATTCCTAAAAACCCCAATCAGGAAAACAACCCAGATAATCATCAAGTGAGTCGATGAGTAGATTATGTTCTGTCAATACAAATATTAATACATTCAACATCATAGGTGAATCTCAGAATAAGGGTGCTGAGTGAAAGAAGCCAGACAAAAAGAGTTCATACTGTGTAATTCCATGTAAACCTCCAGAACACAAACTAACCCACTGCAACAGAAAACAGATCAGTGATTGCTTGGGGCAGGGCAGGGATGGCCTCCAGGAAGAAAGAATAACAAAGGGACACAAAGGTGTCGGACGTGCACCATCTGGATGGCGATGATGGCCCGTGGATGTGCATATACTGTATGTCAAAACTTCTCAGTGAGTATACTTTGAACATGTACCACCGTCTGTGTGCCAAATATTCTCCAATGAAACAGTTTTTAAAGTTTAAAGAGTATTCATATATTCATATTTCGGTTCTAAGAATTGGTCACAAATAGTCAGAAATATATGCTAAGATATAGCATAAAATCAATTCATTACACTATTAAATACAAAACATTTGGCAAGCTGGACACAGTGGTAAACACTTCTAATCTCAGCACTCAGGATGCTAAGGCAGCTAGTCCAAGGTCAGTATAGACTACTTAGTGAGTTATAAGCTAGCCTGTATTATACAGTAAGACTGCCTCAAATGTCCAAAAAAGAAGAGAGAGGGGAAAGGAGAGAGAGAAATGGAGAGTACTTAAATATCAAAAAGAAGAAAACTGAGTACAGTATGGTGTATATATGTGTTACACTAAATGTTGCCATTAACATCATGCTCTAAACAAAATATTATCGTGAAAAACTAAGATCTGTGTGAAAAAGAAAGACAACAAAAGTTTATAGATAGGAGTGCAATACTTTTTAAAAGTCCGTGTTGGAGACTGATCATCACACTTCTCCATCTCAGAGTTAGAAACCCATTCCAACACACTAAGATGAAGATGCTGGGAGAATGGAAAGTGAAATACCACCTGTGTTACAAAGAGTTCTGACTGAAGGAAAGTAAGGCAAAGCCAAGGCAAAGCAGACTTCCTAGGCTTTTCCTCCATGAGTGACCCTACTCTCCAAGCTTTATGCCAACCAGAAACTGGTAGTGTCAGCCCTGGGCACATTGTACATATCTCAGTTGTCAGGCTACTGGCATGCTAGGCAGAGTCTTTAGCATTATTAGCCCCACCACCAGACACCACGGTCTCCCCCAAAGCAAGTGATGAAAAAGAAACATCCTCATAAATTTCCAAATGCCCCCTCAGTCAGGAGAGTAGAACTGCTCCTGGCTGAGAAGCACCAGACGAGCTGAGATGAAATCCATGAATTTGAGAGTAGAAGATGCACACTTAAAATTATTCTCAATCTCAACCTCTCTCTGCCCCATAATTTCTCTTCTGAAGGGGTAGAGGAAACTATGAAAAAGGCAAGGGCTCTCTGCTGTGAGGTGGGTTCACTCTGCACTGCCTACCAACTTGTCTGAGCTCAGTAAGACCAACAGCAACTCACAACCAGGAACAAGGAGCACGTTTATTGCCCAGGGAGGCAGCAAGGGAGAACAGGCACCAGAGCTCAGAGGAAGGCCCTCCCCGTCTGAGGGAAGCTTCTGTGGTTGGATGGAGTCCTACTTGTCTCCATTTGCACCACAGCCAGGACCATTCAAACCCTGGTGCGACAGGAGTTTGAGGCTAAAGCACTGAAGAGCATCCTTTTTCAGGAGGGGTTGGTCAGATGTCCCACTCAGCATATCCCACAGCACTTTTTTAGAACTGCAAGGAAGAAAGCGGGGTCTGAGTCAGCCCAAGCCCGCTGCATGGCTATCCTGCACTCTGCCTGATTCATGTTTAGGAGCTGATGTCCCAGTGTAATTATCCTCACTAGAAACATGTTGAGAAATACAATGAAGCCCTTCATAATCTACATATCTTTGTAAAGGTAAAGGAAAAAAAGATGAGAAGGACATTTGCCCTGCTGTCACTCAGGGTCACACCACCTCATTCTGTTAGTGGGGAGAGAAAAAGAGAAGGGGAGGAAGTCAACCAAGTCAACAAAAGTAATTATTTTTGTTTTTCTTTGGTTTGTGGTTATATTTAGTTTTTCCAAGTTTTCTGAATATGTGATTTTTGCTATTAAAGCAAAGAAAGTCAGGGGGCAGAGGCCCTGGGGTGGCCAGTGTTTACCCCAAAGTGAACTCTCATTTCATTATTTTTTGGATTAGTGTCATATACTTTGTGAAGACGGTATCTGGGGACATGTTGCCCATCATCTCTAACAGCGCTACCTTGACACTGTCAAGCTTAATAAACAAGATTGAATTCTACTTTTTACCTTTTCTCCACTGATAAAGAGAGTGACATGCAATGATTTTTCTAGAATAGCCTCCACTTAGCGTCCTCATGGGACTGACATTCAGGAATGTTCTGGATCAATCTTCTCAAATTGATCAAACCCAAGTCTTAGTCTTATAACCAAAGTTACAAAAGAATCATAGACTTTTGACAATCTTAAGCTTCTAACACTGAAAAAAAATTGCATGCACTATAATAGTGCTATTCATAATGTAATTACATGGTTTTATTTTAGGTATTAATTTTTTAAATTCCATCAGTACTTTACCCTATACCAGACAATTAAAGCTGTGTACAAGCTGTCTTCTTTTTGTCCTATTATCCTATGACCCTACCCATCACATCCCCTTGAAATAACATTCCATGTCTACGTTGAGGGCCCTCTTTGACTATAAAGTTGACTCCTCTGTCTCTTCTCACATATACCCTCACCCCTCGGTTACTGTCATTCGTACTCCAGCCATCATACAGATTCCCCCATATTCCAAGCCCAGCACCTGATATGGCATGAATCCCAGAAGAGACTTTAGCCACACAGCAGGAACAAGCTCTCCTGCAAGGACCCAGACACCAATCCAAAATTTCTGCAACCAGAAAAATAGAAATCTCTTTATATGAATGGTTTTTCCATTTGTGATTATAGCAGATGCCACAAAGATAATTTAACTATTTGAGGGATAAAATCATCTCCACATACATTGCTTTTAGAAATTCTTACCACCTCACACAGATCTCACTGTTTCTGGACACTCATCTCCCACAAAAACGTCTCACACAAACAGAAGTACTGATTGAAGGGGTTTGAGCCTCTTCATCATTTGACTTGAGAACAGGGCAAGGGGAATTATTTTAAAAGCATACTCTGGGTCCTCACAGGCAAGTACTGAGCAACCTAGAACACAAAAGTCTAGAAGGAAGATCCAAATTGCCCAGTGAGGGCTTTGGAGCCAGAGTTAGCTGTGGCTGCTTAGATCCCAAGGTGTGCTGGGAACTAACTACATGAGGAATTCTCCGAAATCTTTTATGCTGATACACACAACAAGAGCTACGTTTGGTACTGTGATCCAGTATGCATATACTTGTCCTTGGTATCTGCAGGGATATCAATATCTGCTCAATTTCCTTATATAAAAGACTACTGCATTTGTGTATAATGTGCACCTTCTGTACAGTTTATATTATTACATTTGATTACATATAATATTACTTAAATAATTGTTACACTATGTTATTCAAGAATAAGGACAAGAAATAAAAAGTATGTATGTGTTCATGAGGATTTTCAATCTGCAGCTTATTAATTCAGTTAGTGGGAAAACCATAAACAGGAGGGGCCTACTGAGACATGTGATAAATGAATTTATAGAGACATTAACAGACATGAGGGTCAGTGAAATAGAAGAGGCAGAAACAGCCCCAAGGACATTCAACGATTTGATCTACGACAAAGAGGCAAAAACATATTCTGAAGGAAAAATAACCCCTTTAATAAATGGTTTTGTGAAAACTGACTATCCACATGTAGAAGATTGAATCCAAACTCCTGCCTCTCACCATGTACTAAACTAAAATCAAAATTCCCCAAAGAAACTAAATGTCAAAACAGAAAACTTAACCTGCTGAACATAAAGTAAGTGAAAGTCTTGAAGGCATAGGCATAGTCAAGGACTTCCTGAACAGAATCCTGATTGAACAGAAGACAATAGCAGGAATTAATAAATGGGATCATATCGCATCCTGCTCAGCAAAAGAAACAACCAACAGAGTGAAAAGACAACCTACAGAATGGGAAAAATATTTCATCAGGTGTTTCTCAGACAGAAGACTCCTATCTAGAACATATAAAGAACTCAAAAAAGTTAGATACCCCCCAAAATAAAAGATCCAATCAAAAATGGGCAAATTAAATAAACAGACACTTCTCATAAGAAGAACTATAAATGGTTAATAAATACATTTTAAAATGTCCAAAATTGCTGGTCATTAAAGAAATGCAAGTTAAAGCTAGATTGGAATTTAATCTTACCCCAGAAAGAATGACCATCATCCAAAAAAAAAAAAAAATCAAATAATAAGTGCTGGTGATGGGCCGAGGAGTTAGCTCAGTGGTTCCGGCGCCTGTCTCGCAAGCGCAAGGACCCGGGTTCGATTCCCCGGTAACCACATAACAATACTGGGTGTGGAGACCCACACCCAGCAGCAACCAGTACCACATACCACAGTGCCGGGCGTGGTGGCTCACGCCTGTAATCCCAGCACTCGGGAGGCAGAGGCAGGAGGATTG
>PVIR01005625.1:32212-43067 GCA_004026965.1 Petromus typicus | reverse complement strand
GCTGGTGAGGCTCCAGGGAAAAAGGAATACCTCTGCCTTGTTGGTGGGAATGTAAACTAGTACAACCACTATGGAAACCAGTAAGGAGCTTTCTCAAAAAAATAAGACTAGCAATTCCATTCAGCCTAGGTATTCTCCTCTTAAGTATCTTTCTGAAAGAGTTAAAGACCTCATATTATATTATGCATGATTACCTATGTTTATAGCAGCACAATTCATAATATTTAAACCTTGGTAGCAGCCTGTATGACTTCCAATGATAAATGAATAAAGAAAATGTGATAGTTACACACAATGGAATACTACTCTATCACAAAGAAAGTTAAAAGTGTGCCACTTTTAGGAAAATGGATAAACTTTGAGACCAAACTATTAAGTGAAATAAATCAGACACACGAGCTTAAATATTACACGGTTTCTACTAGGAAAGAAATCTAAGTTATAAATACATAACAAAATAAGAGACAGATAATGGGAAGTAGAGAAATAAATCTTTCCCAAATGGGAGTGAGATCAAGAGATGGAGAAAAGGGGAAGGAAAAGAAAGGAAGGAGGATAAAAAAGAATTCAGATGTGTTATATACATTACCAGCTCCTCACAAGGAATGTGGACATCATGCGCTGCACATATGAACTAATAAAAAATAACGTAACTTAAAATTATAAAAGAAACATTGTACTTGGAATTAGTTCCCACCACATAGCTCTTCAATAACTATTTGTTGGAGAAACAAACCAAAAGAAGAACTTAGTTAAACCTATTTATTTTCACCAGACACAGGCTCTGTGGAGGTCCTGGGTTCAATCCTCAGTAAAATATATACATACATACATGTATGTACAAATACAGAGTCAGAAACATAGCTCAACTATATAGCACTAGCCAAGCATACATCAGGCCTTAGGCTCAATTCCTAGCATCAAAAAAGAGTAAATTCCAAGTCACAAACACCCTCTTAGCATTACTATACAGCAAACTGCTACTTGACTACTTGAAAAGACCTAGAACTAGAAGCCCAGAAATTCTATGTTCTGAGAGGAGTTTTATATACAACTTGTCCCTCATTGAAAATTACTGAAATTTGCCAAGCTGAAGCAGAGGCCTGGGGAAACTGAAGAGAAATAGGTGAGCACCGGGCTGTAACAGGTCAGGGCAGAGGAGGACTGGTGGGTGGGGCAGACTCATCGCAGAGCAGTAGGAAGCCACGTTGTTACCAGAGCAAAAGTGCTGCTCCCTGGGTGCAGAGCTGTGTGCCCTATGTCTTCGTTCCAGTCTGCACACTGCCCTAAGGGCCACTCATACGAAATCATTCTTCAAACCCACAAAGATTTCAAAAGAGGAATCAGAAGTCAGTAGGCAATGACCTCGCTCCACTCTCAGTCACGAGACCAGCGACGGGGGTGGGGGGTCAGGGGTGGGGGTGGGCAAGGTCTGCTTAAGCAGCTGTGGAAACCGTGGAGCAACTTGGTAAATGAAAAAATCCAGTCAGAGCCACAAGGAGCACAAAAGTGAGGAATTAAACAACTTTGTAAATAAAAGGATCATTACTTTCGAGCATTAATATACACTTAAGACCTATTGAGAACTTCCCATTTCAAGATAAATGGAGAGCATTAGCAGCTCATTTCCCAAGCTGGATGGGCTGTTTTCACAGCCCAGTGCTGGGAGCCAGAGGCCTGGGTCAGCCGGGCCTGGCTCAGGTGCCCTGTTGGCGGCTCCACACTTCGGACTCAAAGGGGAAGGGTCCCCGTGATCCTGCTTTTGCAGGGTTGGAGCCACAGCCCTGTTCTTTTTTTCCTGAGCAGAAGTACCCTCGCGTACCTGAGGAAGTTGGAGGAAAGTTCTACACCACTGCGCTTGCCTCCTCCAAGTTTCATCATTCACCAAATAAGCATAATTGCTCCATGTTTTAAAGGTGCTGGGAACAGAGGCACTGCTGGTAATTGCCTAATGGGCGGGCGAAATGAGGTGTGAGGCACATCGATGTGAAAAAAGCAATAGCCACAAGTTTATTAACATTGAAAATTAAAATAAGCTTGGCCCCAGCCAGGCAGTCTTTGCTGAAATGAATCCCATTATCCCTCTAATAACTGTGTGGGGCTCAATTTGATGCCACCCAGGGGGTAGAGAGGCCTCAATGCAGGTCACCTCTCTGCCAGCTCCAGGGATCTGAAGACTCTGGTTCACTGGTAACAACACAGAGGAAGCAATCGCCCAGCCTCCCTTGTAGCCCCTTCAACTCCACTTAAATCCATTCAGCATTTGAAGAGCTGCGAAATGGGAAGGCAGAAAAGAACCACGTGCCTTTCTGCCTTTTTTTACTGGTTGCCCAAAGGAATTTGCAAAAGTGTGTGGTGCACTCCTGGGACCAACAATCCAGACCTACAGAGAGGAAGTCCGAGGTCCTGCCGCAGGTAAGCAGTCGCAGATCATGAAGGATTTCTGGTCACCCAGAGCTAGAAGCAGAGCTGCTTTTGATCTCAAATCCATCCAATCTATGCAAGCAACAAGGCTCTTCTGGCAAAATAATCAATAATCCACTGTTCACCAGATGCTGTACCAATGGCATAAGGAAAAGGCAGAGAAAGCAAACAGGGTGTTCAGGGAGGCATGGAGCTCAGGTGGTCAGGTAATAAAGAGAAAACCCTGTGAAAAAACCTCCCTGACTTCCAGGGGCACTTGGAGGACTGGGAGGGAACCAGACAGACAGAAGTACGGATGGAAATCTGGGGTCCAGAGAGAGGAGCCCTGGGAAACACACCCACTGCTGGCTTTGGATTGAATTCTGCACATGAGGGGAATCATCAGAGGCTTCCAAGAGGAGGAATCATGTCATTAAATAATTTAACTCATTCTACATTGAATTCACTTTACATTTTAAAATATGCCTGGAGTTTACACTTCAGTTAATGCTAACTTTCAGGTGCTCCGCTCACTTTGCCTTCACTGGGTCCTGCCTCGTCCCAGAAACCTGCCCACCCCCAATCCCTTCACTCCCAGCATTCAAGATGAGATTCTGTACCTCTTCCCAAACTTGCAGTGCCTCTGCTCTGTCTCACCTTCAGCAGCTTACCTTGTCTCCCTCCGGGTCTGTAGTAAACAGGGGAAGGGAATGTAACTAGAACTTTTGCATTAAGTTCTAGTCTCCTGTGAGTTCATGGCACACGGTGAAATAATTAATAATTAGGCAGAAACGAGACTTGGAGAAAACTGAACTTAGGTCTGATCCATGCTACTCTGGGCAGTAAGGACTCCGGACCCCAGCCTACCACACCTTTTATTATCTACATTCCAAAATACCCGGAAAGGCAGGGCCACATCAACAATTGTCCTGGAGAAGTTATGTGGATGAGGATTCCTCGGGGCAAGGCAGATGTCAGCAATCGTCCTTGAGAAGGGAGAGATCCGGTGCAGTTCTGCCCTGAAGCATCACAGCGTGTGGGACCACTGAGTCCCTGTTGCTACCAGAGATGAAGACAAGAGTCTAGTTCAAAGTCGTCTGCAGGCAGGAAGTCCTGGTCAATTTTGACCTTGCAGTTCCCAAACAGGGTGGTTCCCAACAGGATCCAACTGCCACTACTCCAAGCCAGGTCTCTGTGCTCCCCACTAGGCTGAACTCCCAGAGCTGCGGCCTCACCTACCTGAACAGTACGCCCCAGAAGTCCTCCTCTGCAGCCCATTTTCCCCTCCAGTCCATCTATCCCATCAGCACACAAACCTGCAGCAGTTTCTCTCATTTTAAAAACATCCTTAGCCTCACACTGTAGGTCGTGCTGCACTTTTCTGTTCCAAGTTTCAGACTATTCTTCAGAAGAGCTGTCCACACCAGCAGATAACACTGCCTTTCCTTTGGTCTCCCGAAGCCCCCAGGTGTCACGTCCTGTTCCCGAGGGCCTCTCATCTGGCAGTGAACCACAGGCAGGGGTCATCATAAGGAGACAAAATGGTGGAGAAGCCTTTATTACCAGCGCTCTTAGCACTTATATACAGCCCCACTTTCTTGTTCTCAACCGCCCCAAACCAGTCTTATAGGGGGTGGTCCTTGTCTATTTTCCCTTAATCACTGTGGCCCGGAGCTGTGTACATGCCGCCTTATACTTCCGTTATGGAGTCGGCGTTGTTTAGCCTCAGGGGACCCCACATCTCCCCCCTTCTTCTTCAGACGCCAAAAGGCTCGACCAGTGCCTGTCTTAGGTTGAGGACGATGCACTTCACTGCTTACCCGTCATCGGGTGTACCAGCGGCGCCGGCAGATACCCCTGCCTTAGGTTGCTAGTGCTGCATCTCCTTCTTACCCGTCTTTGACTACCTGGCCATCATACTGAGCCAAATGTGGGAGGAGGGGTCTCCAGCTTCCATCGCCACCAGGGCCTGACGTACAACATGTAGCTGTTGGTCGTTGAATTATGTATGAGCGGAATGCAGGGGTTATTTGCTGAAAACAGAGCATGTGGGCCAATTGGAAGGCCTCTGTGGTATTGGTCAGCGTGCCATCAAAAGAGACGATGGCCTTGCCCACGTTTGCGTTGGTCGTGAAGATGGAGGGAAAGAAGACAGAGGCCCCCCTCGTTGCTTTTCTAAGTAGTTTTTTAAAGTTTGGTTGGCCCTTTCTACAATTCCTTGTCCAGTGAGGTTATAAGGAATACCAAATTTGTGTTTAATGCCCCACTCGTGAAAGAAACATTCTAGCTGTTTGGAGCTGTAGGCAGGGGCATTATCAGTCTTAATAGCCCTGAAATTGGACACCCGAGGAGCCTTCTTGTACACAGGAAGCTGGGCAGGGAGGGGCAGTAGGCTCTGTGCGCCATCTTAGGTGTGCCTTTCGAAAATGCTGATTGCGCATCTTGTCTAGATGCCTTTGTTTAAGATCTTTCAGCTTATTTCTGGTCTCTCTAGCAGCCTCTTCAAAACACGCGACCTGTAGCTGCTTCTCTAGTTTCTCTATCTCTTGCTCTACCATATTCTCCTCTGTTTCACTGTCTAAGTCCTCATCGTCGGTGTAAGTCTCTAAATCACTCTTGCCCCCTTGTACCGCTGTCCAGGTCCGGACCACGAACTTCACGGAGGAGACCTCCGCGGCGCCTTCGCGATCTTTCCCGGAGTGAACGTCTCCTTCGATCTTTCCCATTTGTACTTCCAGTTTTTCCCCCTGCTCTAAATCTAAATCCTGAAGTGCCTGTTGGGAGACCTCTCCTCTTGGACATCTTGGAGGGTCCTCTCACTGTCCTCGAGGGCCTCTTTCACTTTTGCCTCATTAGCCAAAAGCACATCGCGCACCAGCCTCCAGAGGGAGAAGGCAGCCATGGAGAAAGAATCTGGATCGTCTCTAAGAGCCTTTGGAGATCGTTTTTGACATGGTCCCAGTCAGACAACATAAGGCTTCTGCCATGCCAAAACCAAGGACTGAAATGATCAACAGTCTCTACCACTAACGAGGCACTGTCTGCCTTAATAGCAATGCCATTTTGTTGTAGGAGGAGGCGGGCCTGCCGCTCCATAACCTGTCTAGAGTGGGAGGACCCCATAGCGAGACGGTCCTGAAATCAATACACCCCTACTTACTGTGCCGGCCTGGGGTGGCCCAGTGGGAAGTCCTCACAATGCCAGATCTCGGTTGGGACCTCCAGTTGTCAGGTCCTGTTCCCGAGGGCTTCTCATCTGGCATCGAACCATGGGTGGGGGTCATCACGTGGAGATGAAATGGTGGAGAAGCCTTTATTGCCAGCACTCTCAGCACTTGTATACAGCCCCACTTCCTTGTTCTCAACCACCCCAAACCAGTCTTATAGGGGGTGGTCCTTGTCTATTTTCCCTTAATCACTGTGGCCCGGAGCTGTGTACGTGCCACTTTGTACTTCCTTTATGGAGTCGGCATTGTTTAGCCTCAGGAGACCCCACACCCAGGCAGGCATCAGCTGCCCCTCCTCCAGCGAGGCCACACCAGTGCTGGCTGTGGTGCTGGACGAGGTGCTCAAATGTCCATCCTCATTTGGCTTTGACACTCGGCAGCTCCTTCATTTGCCCTGAAACTGTTCCTTCTCCATCTCCAGCTTGCTCCTTCTCATTTTTAACCTCTAAAAACTGAAAGTGATCTCATGTCCTTCCATGGCCATAACCACCACTTATTTGCAATAAGTTCCAAATTTAGATCTCCAGCCTTGACCCCCCACCCCAACTCTCTATACTAGCTATTATTTTTTTCTTTTTGAGACAGGGTCTTACTTTTGTAGTTCAGGCTGGCTGTGAATTTACTATGTAGCCAAACCAGTCTCGAACTCGCAGCAATCCTCCTGCCTCTGACTCCCAAGTGCTGGGATTGTAAGAGTGAGCTGCCACCCCACACCCAACACTGTGATATGTGGTACTGGGGATTGAAATAAGGTCCTTGCATTTGCCAGGCAGTCACCAGAATCACTGAACTAAATCTCCAGCCCCATTAAGTCCCTAGCCCTACCCTCGCTATTCTTAACACAGCAGTGAGAATTACCCTTTAAAAACAAAAGCCAAGGGCGTGGAGACTCACCCCAGCAGCAACCAGTACCACATACCACAGTGCCGGGCGTGGTGGCTCATGCCTGTAATCCCAGCACTTGGGAGGCAGAGGCAGGAGGATTGCTGTGGTGTGAGTTGGAGGCTGAACTCAGGGCCAGCCTGAACCACAAAGCAAGACCCTGTCTCAAAAAAAAAAAAAAAAAAAAACAAAGCCAAGTCATGGGCTCTCTACTCAAGAAATTCTAATAACTTCCCAGATCCCTGAGAATAAAATCCAGAATTCTTATAATAGTCTAAAATAGGGCCAGGGATATAGCTCAGAGGTGCCATGCCTGCCTTGCAAGTGCAAGGTCCTCAATTTGATCTCTAGTACCACAAAAAATAAACAAATAAATCTTATAATGGCCTAAAAAAAACCCTACATTCTCTGGTCCCAAGGGCCCCTCTTGCCCATTGACTGTCCATCCACTGTCGTCTTCTGGTCTCACTCTGCTCGGCCATGCTGGCACCTTGCTATAGCACAGGAACCTCCTGCCTCATGACCTTGAAATCACTGTCCCTCTCCTGGAGCTCCGCTCCCACAGGTAGTCTCAGGACTTGCTCCTTCACCCCTTCAGCCCCTTCCCAGTGAAACCTCCTCCACTGTGCACAATGCACATGTCCACACCAGCCCTTCAGCTCACATCCTCTGCCTTACTTTCCTCTGTTTGACTTACCAGCATGTATTAAATCAGGTTTTACTTATTTATCCACTGCCTCTCCACTAGACTATAAACCTATTTAAGCAAAGAGTTTATTGCATCAACTCCTAATGTATAGTAAGAGCTCAATAAATATTTGCTCAGCAGACTATATTTATTCGAATCTAATTTTTTTTTTGAGACAGTGTCTCTCTTTGTAGTTCAGGCTGGCCCTTAGCTCAGCCTCGAATTCATAACAATACTCCTGCCTCTGCCTCCCTGTTGTGTCCTATTCCGAGGGCTACTCATCTGGCAGTGAACCATGGGTGGGAATCATCACAAGGAGATGAAATGGTAAAGAAGCCTTTATTGCCAGCACTCTCAGCACTTATATACAGCTCCACTTCCTTGTTCTCAACCGCCCCAAACCAGCCTTATAGGGGGCAGTCTCTGTCTGTCTGTTTTCCCTTAATCACTGTGGCCTGGAGGGGCCCACTGTGTACATGCCACCTTGCACTTCCTTTATGGAGCGGGCGTTGTTTAGCCCCAGGGGACCCCACATCTTCCCCCTTCTTCTTTAGACGCCAAAAGGCTTGACCAGTGCCTGTCTTAGGTTGAGGACGATGCACTTCACTGCTTACCCGTCATCAGGTGTACCAGCGGCACCGGCGGATACCCCTGTCTTAGGTTGCTAGTGCTGCATCTCCTTCTTACCCGTCTTTGACTACCTGGCCATCATACTGAGCCAAATGTGGGAGGAGGGGTCTCCACCTTCCGTCGCCATGAGGGCCTGACCTATAACATGTAGCTGTTGGTCATTGAATTATGAAGAAAGAATAAGGAGTGAGTGGAATGCAGAGGTTATTTGCTGAAAAATTAAGGCGGGCAATGGCAAAGCAGAGTGTGTGGGCCAATTGGAAGGCCTCTGTGATATTGGTCAGCGTGCTATCAAAAGGGATGACAGCCTTGCCCACATTTAATCACTCTTACCCCCTTGTAGCACTATCCCAGTCCAGATCGCGAACATCATGAAGGAGACCTCTGTGGCGCCTTCACGATCTTTCCCAGAGCGAATATCTCCTTCGATCTTTCCCATTTGTACTTCCAGTTTTTCCCCCTGCTCTAAATCTAAATCCTGAAGTGACTGTTGGGAGACCTCTTCTTGGACATCTTGGAGGGTCCTCTCACTGTCCTCGAGGGCCTCTTTCACTTTTGCCTGGTTAGTCAAAAGCGCATCACGCACCAGCCTCCAGAGGGAGAAGGCAGCCATGGGGAAAGAATCTGGGTCATCTCGAAGAGCCTTTGGAGATCGTTTTTGACATGGTCCCAGTCAGACAACATAAGGCTTCTGCCATGCCAAAACCAAGGACTGAAATGATCAACAGTCTCTACCACTAACGAGGCACTGTCTACCTTAATAAGAGTGCCATTTTGTTGTAGGAGGAGGCGGACCTGCCGCTCCATAACCTGTCTAGAGTGGGAGGACCCCATAGCGAGACAGTCCTGAAATCAATACACCCCTACTTACTGTGCCGGCCTGGGGTGGCCCAGTGGAAAGTCCTCACAGTGCCAGATCTTGGTGGAACCTCCAGTTCTTGCATCCTATTCCGAGGGCTACTCATCTGGCAGTGAATCATGGGCGGGAGTCATCACGAGGAGACGAAATGGTGAAGAAGCCTTTTTTGCCAGCACTCTCAGCACTTATATACAGCCCCACCTCCTTGTTCTCAACCGCCCCAAACCAGCCTTATAGGGGGCAGTGTCTGTCTGTCTGTTTTCCCTTAATCACTGTGGCCCAGAGGGGCCCACTGTGTATGTGCCACCTTGCACTTCCTTATGGAGCCGGCATTGTTTAGCCCCAGGGGACCCCACACCTCCCGAGTGCTGGTATTACAGGCATGAGCCACCAGGCCCGGCACTGTGGTATGTGGTTCTGATTGCTGCTGGGCATGAGTCTCCACACCCAACATTGTTATGTGGCTACAGTGGATCGAACCTGGGCCCTTGCCCTTGCAAGGCAGGTGCCGGAATCACTGAGCTCAATCTCCAGCCCCAAATCTACTTTTTAAGTATATGCCATCTATGAGAAAAACTCACACCTGTCACTGGTCCAGCTGCCCACCACTGGGTGGCGGTCGTGGAGGTTGTGGTAATTCCTGCTGATGCCACAGAAACTGTGGTGAGCCATGGTGCTGCCAACACCCCCTCCATCTAGGGCTACCCTTTGGGCTTGCCCAGGTGTGTTTATCTCTGCCTTCTAGGTCCTTGCCCGGGACGAGTTTTCTGTTACACCTTCTGCCCGCTGCCTCCATCCAGAACAAAAGTAACTGGCTGTAACCCACAGTCCTATCCACAGAGCTGAGGGGGTGGCTGGGATGTGAAGTCTCAGCTCTTCCATTTATTTACCATGTGATCTTGCCCAAGTTTTAAAATCTCCTGAATTTAAGTCTTCTTTAAAGTAGAACAAAAAAAGTAAAACTAACTTATAGTCATTGTATTCAGTGAAAAGAAAAAGAGATACTGCTTGGAATGTAGTACTTGCTCATTAAATATGGGTTTCCTTTCTTTTCCCACCAGAAGATGACCCTAGAATCACTCTGATATCATAACTTTTAACCTGACACTTGACCATGGTCCCCCAGTGATGCCAGGCTAGGGCCTAGCAGAGATGGAGAGCACCCTGGGCTGTCTGGACCTGTCCTGGCTATTCCTTCTTCTTGCCCCTCCTCCTCCTTCACACATGCCCACACAGGGACAAGCTGCCCTTGGCACCCTTCCTGCATTTATGGCAGTCCTTCTCTGTCCTGCAAGGGTGGTGAACCAAAGTCAAGAAAATAGCAGGTCATTACAGATATACTGCATGCTGTAAAATACAAGGATGTCCTTGTTAAAAAGCCAAATAACTTACTTTAGGAGCAACTGTAAATGAAAGATATGGGATATCACAAATGCAGAATGCACATGTTACACTTTGGTGTATAATCAGTATGTACTGGAAACATATACTAATAAAAGTGAAAAATTAAAAAATACTTTCACTATACAGGTGGCACTCTCATACTGACACACGTGACCCTGGTATGAGTCTTTAACCGGATGCTCTCTGATAGTAGCTCTCCATTACTCAGTGCTCTATTGATTTGGGTTCAGCTCTAAAAGTTCAGACTTGGAGGATACTCAGGCCAGGTCTCCACTAAAAAGAGCAGTACGGAGTGTTGGTAATTCTCCAATGAATTCCAGTAATTATGCAATGAATTACAAACTGTCTATACCAGTGTTTCCTGGAACATTTAATCCGGTAACATCCCCATGAACTCTCTAAGACACATTTGGGATAGAAGGTCCACAAAGTCGGTCCAGTGAAGGCCCCAGTGTTTGCCTGTGTACCTCTCTGCTAACCAAATCATTACAAACACATGCAATTTATATAGGCTTTTGGGTTTTGTCTGCCATCATCATCTTCTGCCTGTAAGATAAAAAACTACTGGGCCGGGGAGTTAGCTCAGTGGTTCCGGCGCCTGTCTTGCAAGCGCAAGGGCCCGGGTTCAATTCCCCGGTAACCACATACCATACTGGGCATGGAGACTCACGCCCAGCAGCAACCAGTACCACATACCACAGTGCCGGGCGTGGTGGCTCACGCCTGTAATCCCAGCACTCGGGAGGCAGAGGCAGGAGGATT